>LSRZ01000104.1:22639-32795 GCA_001625125.1 Haemoproteus tartakovskyi | reverse complement strand
AATGTTTCCTTTTATATTTTAGTGCAGATATTTTACGAGTGGATATTGTATTTATTAATTATTTTCATTTTTTAAAAATAGATTAAGTGTAATTGGTTTTTGCATTTATATGTATATATGTATATATATATGTGAAGTAATTAAATTTTGGAAAATCTTTTTTTTTTGTTTTACAGAGAAAATTGGTATATGTATATATTTTTTTTTTTTCTTTGTCACATTTATATAAATATGTATATATAATATTTGTCAACATTTGACAAAGCTTTTGTAAAAATAATCGAACATTTTGTCCGTCGTTCCATTCTGTATTTCAAGATAGAGAATTTTTTTTTGTTTTAAAAGCAGTAAAGGAAAAATGATGTATAAAAAGGTAGGTGGTAAAAGAAAAAAAAAAATATATATATAACTTTCTCACTAGTTCTATATGTATATATATATGTTGTAAATAAGAACCGACTGGTTGAATGGTTGTGGTATTTTTCTTTTGTGAATTTTTTGTGTGACCTTTTTTTTGTTTTGCCCTTTGTCTTTTGTCTGTTGTCCTTCATTTGTCAGACTAGACAACAATTAAAAGAAAATGGGAAAACAACGAATTATAAAAAAAATATATGTATAAAATAGTTAGTTCCAATGAAATTGGAAAAACGATGTAAATAATTCTTTTTTTTATGGTTTTTTTTTTTTTTTTTTTAGGTTAAACATTATTGACTGTAAAGACCATTTGTTGGGTCGATTGGCTTCTCATATTGCGAAGCTTTTGTTACGTGGTCAGAAAGTTGTTGCTGTTCGTTGTGAAGACATAAACATTTCTGGAAGTTTACATAGAAATAAATTAAAGTATGCCAAGTTTTTGAGATTACGAACGAACACAAATCCAAGAAAAGGTCCTTTCCATTTAAGAGAACCAGACAAGATTTTATGGAGATGTGTTAGAGGTATGATGCCACATAAAACGAAAAGAGGAAATTGGTCTTTAAAAAAATTTAAAGCTTTTGTTGGTGTTCCACGTCCCTATGATAAAATGAAAAGATATGTAATACCACGAGCAATGAGAGCCTTTTGTTTAAAGAAACACAGAAGATATTGTCGTTTGGGAACTTTAAGTACTCGTGTTGGATGGAATTATGATGAATTAGTAAAGCAAAATGAAACACGAAGAAAAGAAGCTTCGAAAGCATATTATGAGAAAAAGTTAAAAACAAAAAAAGAAGAAAACAAATTAAGAGAACAGGCATTACAACAACTCACACCAGAACACAGAGAAATTTTACAGACATTTGGTTATGCCTAAACCTTTTTATATGTTTATTTTGGAGTTCTGCTTTAACATATATTATTGGGGGCATCTTTTGCAAAATTGGACAAGCGAAGAACAAAAATGGAAAATGGCAAAACATTCGTCAAAGCATTCGGTAAAACATTCGTCAAAGCATTCGGTAAAACATTAAACAAAGCATTTGACAAAGTATTTGGCAAAACATTAAGTTAGGAAAGAGAAAAAAAAAAATAAATAAAAATAATTAAATAAATAAAACCATGATATAAAATTTTTTAAATGATAAAATGTAGAAAAAAAAAAAAAAAAAAAAAAAGTAGGAAAAAAGAAAATTGAATAAATAACAGGTTTATACGATCAAATAAATTACAACGAAATAAAAAGTGCCAAATTATATTGTTTTAGAAAGTCGAATTAATACACGTATAAACCATTTACTCCGTCCAATATTTTTGTCGTAAAATAGATTTGTTGCCTTTTCCTTTAAAATAAAAACATATAACAAATCGATATAAAAAAGAGAAAAAGGAAGTCTTCCCCACCCCTTAAAAAAAAGGAGTTAACGTTAGCAGCATTTATAAATATTAGTATTTGTATATATAAAAATTTGTAATTTATCAATATTTTTGTTATACATTCGTATTATGCGTACGAAAATACCTTTTTTTTTTTCTTTTTTATTAAAACAAATGGTTATCTTTATTCGTATTAAGAACGTTCTTCCATTTTCTATATGGAATATGTTCTTTATACCTGACGTTCATGTATATTAATTCAAATAGCGGTAGAAGTTACAACGGTACAAGTTATTTCATGTGTTCATTTGTTTATATTCATTAATTTATTAACTTATTTAGAAAAAACATTCTTTATAAAATGAATGTGTTGTAACATCTCTTCACTAAAACAGGAAAATTGTTTAGAATGTACTTTCAGTTCTTCCATTATGATATCACAATCTGAATATATGTCATTCAATTCATCAGTATTGAAAAATAAAGAAATTTGTTGATCTTTCCAGTATTGTGATAAAGCGAAGAGAAACTGAATTAACGATTCCATCAAAGAAAAATTATCTTCCTGAGATTCCTCTCTTGTGATTTTGTCAGGTAGTTCTGCTTTACAAGGGTAGTTGAACAAAGCAGACTTATTTTTCTTTATGAAAAAAAGGATATCTTTTATATCGTCGCAGTTGTATGTGGAGGTGATATAGGCGTGGTAATGGTTCTTGTTTGATTTTAATATTTCTCTATGAAAGATAAGAAAAAAAAAAAAAAAAAACAAGTGAGAAAACGTGTAAAGAAAAAGGGAACTTCATATGAAAACTATAAGATTAAAACAATACAGAAATAACAAGAGGTAATATATGATAAAATTTCACAAATGAAAAGAAAAGAATCGAAAACTTTTTTCTACAAATCGATCTACATATATATATATATATATATATATACAGTTGTATATATGTATGTATATATATATTTGTACATGAAATGTTGTATCTCGTGAGAACTTTTTTCTTTTAGATCATCGGAAGTAAGAAAATGTTTCTTTTGGGAAAGTTGTTTTATCTGATTTTTAATAAATACTAAACTGTCATTTACATTTCTTTTTTTTTGAATTGTATCACTTTTCCAGTGAGAAATATTATAATGAGAATTCACATAATCATCATACTTAATTCTTTTTTCATATGTTTTAATAGGTTTCATATTAACACATTCAACAATATTGCAGAAGTCTTTATAACTATTGCACGATTTTACGATTTCTTTTTTCTTTTCATCTTTTTTACGATAATCTTCCTCTTTTATAAGGTTTTCTATTAATTCGTTTCGAATTTTTTTGGCGTTTAGAATGGAATAGTTGACACATTCGTCAACACTCATTTTGCTTTTTCAAAAAAAATAAAAAATAATGAAGAATTAGAATACTAAACAATTAGAATAATAAACAATTCGAATAATAAACAATTCGAATAATAAACAATTCGAATAATAAACAGTTAGAATAATAAAGAATTAGAATAATAAAGAATTCGAAGCAGAAAAATTATGTATTGAACAGTTAATGATTAAACGGTTAATGACTGAACAGTTAATTAAGAAAAAAATAAGATTAACAAATGAATCTAATCTAACTGATTAATGAAAAATAAAAATGGAATTTTTATTCTAACATATGTTCTCTTTTTTGTTTTTCTATTTTCCATTTGTAGTCTCATTAATAATTGATACATTTCTATATGTTTTATTAATCACCTTTTTTTTTTTTTTTTATTTAGCAGCAGGATTATATTGTCTTGTCTATCGTTTATAATAATTTTTTTTTCTATTGTTCTCGCTACATAGATGTGCAACTATGCTTTTCTTTTTACGTTTTCGTTTTAACCTATTTCAAATAAACAGACATTCGTTGAAATGAACAAAATATATGTTTAAACTTGTTCCTAAGTGTTTTTTTTGGTGAAAAGAAATTAGATGATTTAAAGAAAATAAATTTTATTTTATAGAGAACATACTAGCCAATGACAAAAAGAAATCAAAACATCCCAATTCGCAACCCTTTTATTTTTTAGTTTTTTTTTTTTTTTAGATTTTGAGAAAAAAAAAAAAGCTATTTTAAATTAGATATCATAATCTACTTTACCAACAAATTAGAAGACTGTCATCACCATTTTTTTTATTATTTAATTTGGATAAAGTTTTTATTTGTTTTATTTAAAAAATTACGTCCTACAAATGTCACTTCCGTTTCCCTTTTTAGATTCCACCCCTCTTACAAATATACTGTAAAAATTTTTCAGATGAATATTTTCGTATAAATAATTTTGTTTGAATTTCCTTTAATTACTTTTCAACTATACCCTTTTTCCCCCCCGCTCCGTTATAAAAAAATGAAGGGATTTTATAGTTGTGCTTCAAAAGAGGGTACAAAGCAAAAGTTTAAAAATAGTCGTCAGCTGGTAAATTAGTATAATAATAATAATGTAAAAATTGAAGCTTTTTATTTTTCCTTTACAAAAAAAAAAAAACTAAAGTTCCAAAAAAAAAAAAAAAAACTATATATATATAGTGAACTTGATCATACAAATTTTTTTTGACAACTGTTAATGAAAAAATTCTGTTAAGGCATAAGAACATGTGAGAAAGTATAAATATCAGAATGGAGAAAAAAAAGAAAATATACAAAATTTTTTTATAATTTCTCTTTCACTTTTTTTGTGTTGCCTTAATTACAAACGGTTAGAGAAAGAATCAATTCCACTTTATTTAATGAAACGCAAAAAAAAAAAAAAAAACGAGAAAATTTAAAAATCGTGGAAAAATTAGGAAAGAATTATAAAATAATTATTATACGTTATAAATTATATAAAACTTTTATTATTTTTTTTTTTTTTATGACCAAGAATAAAATAACATAGCAAAGATGAAAAAATCAAAGAACAGTGCTTACGACGAATTTGGAAATTACTGTGGTGATGATGACGAGAGCGATGAAAGCTCTTATATTAGCGAAAGCTTGTCCGAGGTGGAATATGAAGGAGAAGGAAAATCGGTAGGGGGTGAGGCAAAAGGATCAGATGAATGGGAAGATGAAGAGGAAGAAGAAGAGGAAGAGGATGAAAATGAAGATGAAAATGAAAATGAAAATGAAGATGAAGATGAAGATGAGAAATCTGATGAAGATGAAGAAAACAAAAGAGAAGACGAACATAAAAGGGGAAGTGACATGAAAAAAGGTGAAGAAAATATGAAGGAAGTAAATAAAAACCAATCAAACCTACCAGATTTACAAGAAGCGTTTGGGGGCGTAGAAGTTTTTTTAGAAGAAGAAGACACTCAAGATATCGAACAGGCAATAATTAACAAAATAAATACAACAGTAGAGAGAATAAGTTTTATTAAAAAATTAGATATAGAAGCGAACCGCAAAAATTTTGATTTAGTAGAAACGAGTTTCCCAGCTAACACATTTCGATTTGAGTATTTATCAAAACTAATGCATCAGAAGGAGTATGTAAAAAACATTTGTATTGCTGGACATTTTCATCATGGAAAAACAACATTGGTAGATCGGCTGATCGAATATACAAGAAGTAAAAAACGTCGATTCAGAAAAAATATAAAAGGTGTAAATAAAAATAGTAATACTGTGAGTTTCTTTACGATTGCTGATGAAAAAGAAGAAAATTTTGTGCCTTTAAATAAAAACGATATCAATCATAAGATAAATCCACATAATAGTAAAAAGGATGATTCGTTAATGAATTATACGGATAGTCGATTGGATGAACAAGCAAGAGGGATTTCGATTAAATCGACTCCTATTTCATTAATTTTTCAAAATCGAATTTATGATAATATTCCTAACAATATTTTGTTGAACAAAAAAAAAGAAACGAATGTAAGTTATAAATCCTACGTGTTCAATATTATAGATTCTCCAGGACATGTAAACTTTTTTGACGAATTTTTAAGTGCTGTGAATATATGCGACTGTTGTTGTTTAGTGGTGGATATCACGGATGGTTGTATGTACGTAACAGAAAAAGTGATACACACTTGTATCTACGAAAATATAAAAATGGTTTTGATTTTGAATTGTTTGGATAAACTGATCATGGATTTACGTTTGCCACCGAATGACGCATATCACAAAATAAATTATACAATTGAAGAGATTAACATGAAAGTGGAATCTATTTGTAATGTTCTGAATAAAAGTAAGCAAGAAAGAAATAAGTTTTTGTTATCTCCTTTAAAAAATAACGTGTTATTTAGTTCTAGTCTGTATGGAGTATTTTTTACTTTAAAATCGTTTAGCAAAATTTACTGCAATATTTATAGAACATTTCATATTGATATAGATGAATTTGCACAATATTTGTGGGGGGATATATATTTCAATGAAGAAGATTTTACATTTTCTGCTACTCCCCTATATTCAAATCAGAGACGATCTTTTGTGGAATTTATTTTAAACCCTTTGTATAAAATATTTGGATATGTATGTTCTGAAGAAAAAGAATTTTTAATTCCCTTTTTACAAAATTTTAATATAAAATTAAAAAATAGTGAGTATTTATTCAACACTCGGTATTTGTTAAAAAAAATTAATTCTTTAATTTTTAAAAACACCACTCCCTTTGTAGATGTGATTGTTGATAATTGTCCCTCTCCTGTGGAGAACGCCCGAAACAAGATATTGCAGCTGTATTCGGGTGCTTTAAACACAAAAATATGTTTCGATATGTTACATTGTCTTAGTGGAGACAAAACAGATAACTTGATGATTTATATCGTAAAGAATTATCATCGACCGGAGTGCTTAGTTTTTGATTTATTCGGAAGAGTAATGTGTGGAACTATTCGAAAGGGACAAACGGTACGTATTTTGGGAGAAGGTTACATATTAGATGACGAAGAAGATATGATTACTAGGGTGGTAACTCATTTGTGGATATATGAAGGAAGATATAGAGTGGAAGTGGATGAAGTGCCTGCTGGAAATTTTGTTATGATAGGAGGAGTAGATATATGCATTAACAAAACATGCACTGTGACAAATGTTCCAAGAGATAAAAGTAAGAAAAACAGAAAACACACAAAAAAAAAGAATTATGAAAATGGTAATAATGAGCACAAACATATAGGTGTAGATGTAGCAGGTGTAGATGGAAATGAAGACGAAGCTTTTGATGGAATAGATGATTTGGACAAAGAAAAAACAGCTGAAATTTTTTATCCGTTACGAAAGAAATATCAATATGTAAAATGTGCTACCTCTGTTTTCAAAATTGCCTGTGAACCACTAAATCCTTCTGAACTTCCGAAAATGTTAGATGGATTAAGAAAAATTGATAAAAGTTATCCTTTGTGTGAAACAAAAGTGGAGGAATCCGGAGAACATGTAATTTTAGGAACGGGAGAATTATATATGGATTGCGTTTTACATGACTTAAGGAGGTTATATGGTGATTTGGAAGTAAGAGTATCGGATCCAGTGGTGCAGTTTAGTGAAACGGTTTTAGACACTTCTGTGATGAATTGTTTTGCTGAAACGCCTAATAAGAATAATAAAATTCATATGATTTCAGAACCTTTACAAAAAGATCTAATGGAAGATATTATGCAAGGGTTAGTTTATTTAGGAAAAGATCGAGAGGAAGATCTCAAACAATTTTCTCAATTATATAAGGGACAAAATAAGTTAAAAAGAGAAGAAGCGAAACAAAAGAATAGTAAAGATACAGAAAAAGAGAAAAATACAGAAAAGGAGAAAGATACAGAAAAGGAGAAAGATACAGAGAAAGAGAGAGATACGGAAAAAGAAAAAAATGAGCAAGAAAAAGACAGAAATAAATTAACGGAAAACAACACAGATATAGAACAGAATGAAACGTTAAATTACAATATTAGTGACAGTGTAGTGTCTGTATTGAGTAATAAATACAAATGGGATTTATTGTCCATTCGTTCTATATGGACCTTTGGACCAGAAAATAATAATCCGAATATTTTAATGGATGAAACATTATATAAGGAAACGAATAAAGCAAATTTATATGCAGTAAAAGATCATATTATACATGGTTTTTGTTGGGCAACGAGAGAAGGACCATTAATGGAAGAAAACATGAAAAATGTAAAAGTAAAAATATTAAGGGCTGAAATAGATGATGATCCAATTAAAAGATGTGCAGGACAGATTATCCCAACTGTAAGAAGAGGTATATATTCTTCTTTTTTATTGGCAAATCCGAGAATTTTAGAACCTATTTTATTTACAGAAATTATTTGTTCTGGTGACTGTGTATCAGCTGTGTATAATGTATTATCAAGAAGAAGAGGACATATATTGAAAGATTTTCCTAAAGTAGGTACGCCATTATATATAGTCCATGCTTATGTACCTGCAATTGAATCTTTTGGTTTTGAAACGGATTTAAGAACGCACACCAGTGGTCAGGCATTTTGTTTATCAATGTTCGATCATTGGCATATAGTGCCAGGAGATCCATTGGATAAATCCATTATTTTAAGACCTTTGGAACCTGCACCAATTGATCATTTAGCAAGGGAATTTATGTTAAAAACGAGAAGAAGAAAAGGCCTACCAGATGATGTCATGATTAATATATATTTCGATGACCCATTGTTGGCTAATATCAAAGATGAGTATGCAGAATTGTTTTAGTTCATGTATATACTTTCTATATTTATCAATGAATGATTTTTGGTTGTTATTTCCGAAAAACACCTTTAGTCACGTTTTCTGTTTATGTAAGTTTTTTTTTTTTTTTTTATTTCATGCAGAAACAACTCATGGACTAAATGTCGTTCCATTAAAAATGTTTTGTACTTTCCTTTTATATTTCTACGTATGTTATTTATATTTTTCAATATCATATATTTTCAGTTCATGAAATTCACAGCTACGCTTTTTCCCTGTTACACATTTCACGAATTTATGATATCATTTCAGCTTGTTGATTTGTTATTTTTTATTTTTCTTTTTTTTATTCGATTCATTAATACTGTATGATCCCTCACTCTCCAATTAAGAAAATTAAAAATAGAGAGTAAGTTGGTATGTTGTATCCTTATTCTTATCTGTATCTCTCTTTTTAGATTTTTATTGTTCTTTTGTAATTTTTAAAAGATTTGAATAATTTTTTTTCATTTATAACATGTGATTGTCATTAACCTCAAAATTTATTCATTTTAACTGAAAACTTGAAGTTGAGAGTTTACAAATGTTACACAACTGCACTTTCATTGAAAAGAGTGTAGAAAAAAAAAAAAGGAAGAAGGAAATAACATATATGCATTTTATTATATGATTAGATTCGCATTATAGATGTTAGTTCGACGCAAGTGGGATGACAACATTTAACGGAATGGATATCTGAAGCAATATTGAGTGAACCAATAAAAGCACATAATCAATGGGTGTGTTGTGATTATAATTGTAAATAAATGATTTTCTTTTTATTTTTTTCATCTCTTTTTTATTTTATGAAGTTTTTTTTTTTTTTTTTTGTTAAAAGATTGGCCATAGAAAAAGTGTAAATTGCCATTTATTGCATGAAACAAAAATGAGAAATGGAATTGGAAATGTAAAAATGTAGAACAGTAAAATATGTTGTTGTTTCTAGTAGAAATGTATAAGCTTTTTATTTGTGATAAACAGAAAAAGTATGAAATATACACACCAGTTATTTTTTTCATAATTTTTAGAAATAGTTGGGCAGTAATAAAAAAAAAAAATATATATATAGGAATAAATTTTTTTCTTTTACAATTTGTTTTGCATCATGTGTAGAAATATATAAGAAAACAGCTTTTTGATAAGAAAAATCATAAGTCTAAAGTGAAGACATTTTCTCTTGTTTTTTTTCATCCCTATACTTATAACGAGATATACAATATCATGTTTCTAATTTTGTTTCGTATTATTAAGAAAAAAACAGTTACTTTATAAGACGTGTATGAATATTATGTCCTTATATGAATAGAAAACATATGTGTAATAAAAGAATTGTGTGAGTTCTGTTGTTTTGGAATTTTCAAGAAGACAAGATATAAAAAATATGTAAGAAAAAATGCTATAACATTACGTACTTATATCAGTTGTCTTACTTGTTGCTTGTCTATTTGGAAAAAAATTGTTTTTCTTTTTGTGAATAAAAAAACATGCACCACAAAAAAATGTAGTTGGAATTATTACTCCTTATATATATATATATATATATATATATCTACTATTTTCCTTTTCTTTCTTTTCTTTATTCTTTTTTCCTTTTCCTTTTTTTTCCTTTTTTCTTTTTTTTCCTTTTTCTTTTTCTTACTTTCTATTATTCTTGTAACTTTT
>LSRZ01000104.1:0-22331 GCA_001625125.1 Haemoproteus tartakovskyi | reverse complement strand
AGTAATATGTGTATACATATAGATCAAAATATAGTTAATTAGTGAGTGTGTTAGCTAATGAGAGTAAGAACGATCGAAAATGTTTCATCTATAATCTCATAGAAGAGAAAAACTGTATTTGAATTTTTTTCGTTTTGTAGAAGATGTATTTTATAGTTCCATTTCCTTTTTCTGTTACCATGTTACAAAATCACAACATTTGGTAGATTCATTAATTCAGACTAGTTCCTGTTTGTTCCTGTGTGTTCCTGTATATTATTAGTTATGATAAAGAGGACACATCAACATATGTAGGTTTTTTTCTGTATGTTTTGGGACATTTTTTCAAATCATATTACATCTTTTTTTATTCGTATTGATAAAATTGATGTGGTTTGATAAACGAAAGGAGTTCTAAAAGGAGCATTCAGATTTTAGTTTTCTTTGTTGTGGACTTCGATCACATCTACTTTATGTATATAGACTCTTTGGTGTATGCATAGGTTTCAGTAGTGTTCCAACGGAAGGATCAGTGAAGAAGTCCCTCTCTTACTTTATTTTGTTAGTCTTGTTATTATTCTACTTTTGTATTTATTTTACCTTATACATATTCCATTGGAATATTTCTCTATTTTTTGTTATCTATTTATTGAAAGATGTATTGGTTCATTTATATTTGTAAAAATATTTGATTTGTATTCTGAGTGTTTTTTTCTTATTTTTTTTTTTTTTTTTATTATTTGGACTCACTAAAAAATAAATACTTTAAAGAAGTCATTCGAAGATATAAAAATTTTCGTTGGGAAAAAACGTTGAGGCATAACTATTTATAGAAAAAGAAAACAACATTGACAGAATTGTGTAACGTTCTTCGAAGAAAAACGAATTGGATAAAGACAGGACACACGGGTGTATATATATATTTATAGGTACCTTTAGAGAGATACAGTTTTTTTTTTTTTTTTTTCTAGAAGTGAATATGAGAGTTCGACATTTACAGACATATTTGAACGAGCAACGGATGTTGAGAAAAAGTTCCGTTGACAATATTCGAAATATTGCTTTAGGAATTGATGCTTTATATTTTTTACGAAATTCGAATGAATATAAAGATACGCTATGCAATGTTGCAGGATTTATTTCGTCTCGTTTTTGTCATTACCTTGATGAGCAATGTGCAAGATTTGAAAAAAACAACATATCTTTAATATTTGTATTTGAAGGGATGACAACTAAAGCCCATAAGTTGTTTTCATCTCAGGTTCAACAGAATATTGATCAAGGATGGAATCATTATGTAAATGGAGATAAAAAGTGGGCTTTAAAACATTTTTCACAGGTGTCGACCCATTGCATTTCTGATATGTTATATCTAATGTTTCATTATTTAAAAAGGAAAGGAATTAAATGTATTTATTCACCTTATTTAGCCACGGCACAGCTTGCTTATTTTTACGAAGTGGGATTAATTGATCTTATATTTGGCCCCCCTACTGTTTTATTGTTCGATTTGCATATTGTCGTTGTCAATATTATGTGGAAGAAAAATGTGATTGAATGGTTGTATTTACCTCGAATGTTAAAAGCATGGAACATAACGAAAGAACAGTTTTTAGATGCTTGTTTAATGGCAGGAACTGAATATTGCTTAACGTTTCCATATTTAAATTTGCCACATTTTAATGGAGGGCAGGTACAATTTAATTTTGGAACTGCTCTAGAATTTGTCAAACAGGCACCATTAATAAGTTATTTAAGGCACTTTCCAGATGAAGAATTGAAAGAACATCACATTAACGGGTATTGTATTTGTAAATCACTCATTAAGTTTCCTGTAGCAATGTTAATAACTGGTCGTGTGGGTTTTTACAAAAAAGGCATTAGTTCGGATGAAATAAATAGTTGTGATGCTAAGAAAAACTCCTTGAAAGGCAATGTGGAAGGAAAAAAAGATTACGATTTGTCACATAAGGAAAACGATAGAGAAAAAGAAAAAGAAAAAGAACATAGCCCTAAATGGAGTGATATGAATGATGAATATGAAAGAGAACAAGGAATTTCTGTTTTTTGTGAAAAAGATCGTGGCCGGAAAGGAATTAATGAGAAAAAAAACGGGGACAGTGCAAATGACGAAACAGAAAAAAGGAAATGTGAAGATAATCCCAAAACGAAAACTGTAGGACTTTCGACGAATGAATCTGGCACAATCCTCAAAAGTGCAAAAGATGAGAGTGGAACAGGAGGAGAAGTAGCTAATGCAAATATAAAACATCTTTTGAAAGATGGTTCTTTTGTAAGTAATACGAATAAAGAAGATGACTTAAAGAACAAAAAATACAGTGGTTGGAATGAAGATAAAGAGATTGATTTTTTTAAAAATGAAGGTCTAATAAAAACAAATAATGCGATGATAATTCCCTCGGATTATGTGAATGTTGTGGGTGCCAAATTACCTAGTGGAGCCTATTACTTGATGGCGGAAGGATTATTAAGTAAAAAAATATTAACTGCAATTGCCTTAGGAGAATGGATCGATGATTCTCATCCGATAATAGATTCCTGTGAATATCGAGATACTTTAGTTGATTTAAGAGAATATCGATGTAAAATATTAGGACTTATTGTTATCAAATTAAATCCTTTTTTTCACCACAGAAAAATAAAGTTTTGGGATACCGAACGTCGAGTTAGTGGTTTGCGTGAAAAAAACAGCGTGTTCATTTTATGCGATATGGATTTGAAAGATGGATTATTGTGGAAAATAAATAAAAACAATGTTGCGGAAGAAATTGCAAGACAAAATGTCAAGGAAGTGGATTTACAATTTGTTTTAAAGTGGCATGTACAACGACATAGAGAGGGAGTTCCTTTAATATATAAATATGAAGAGTTGGATGAAATAAATCGTTCTCGCGATGCAAAAGATTATGAAGAAACAAATGGAAAAACAGGGAAGACTAACGATTCGAACAGTAAGGCTAATAATATGAATAACAAAAGTAGTACTAATACCAAAAACAATAAAGGCACCAATACGGAACAAAGAGAACGTGGTGAAAATTCTGGTGAATCAGGTAGCAACTATGAAAATATTAAAAAATACAATGATTATTATAAAAATATTTTAAATATGAATAATCAAAGTTTTAACAGTTTTTTAACTCTTGCTTATTTTATGTTTCTTGAAAAACTCAATATTTTTACGAAAGGTTGTGGAGTTACTTTATTCGGTTTATTGTTATCTGAATCGACATCAAAACAGATGGATTCTACTCTTTTGGTTATCTTTGAATTATTAAAATTAGGTTATTTAGAATCACAGCCGTTATTACCATTAAGTGGGAAATCGTACCCAAAGAACGCGTACACTCCTGTTATGAATAATAAGAATTTGTCAAATCAAGATAAAAAAAGTGTGTTACTGTTATCAAGAATATTTTCGTTATTTGATGTAAAATTAGATAGTCAAAATAATTATGAGGGGTTGATAGATTTTGATTTGTGTGCTTTTTTCGCAGTTGTTAAAATTATTAAGAAAACGTTAAGACAGTTGCTTCAAGCATGTATTGCGAATTTACTGTTAACGAATATGGAATTAATAGAGATTCTTCCTCCTTGTTTATTTACGGTCTTGGATGAACATATCTATGGTTTTTTCTCTACGAATTATGTAATGGGCATTTTAGTGAAATATTTTCTGTTGTTTACTTTTCCGGATTTAAAAAATAAGGACAAGATGAAGACCAAAACGAAAGCGAAAGCTGCAAATGGAAACAATGATGAATCGGCAAATGAAGGGAAAGGCAACGAAACTGCCGAACAGTCGGGCTCAAGTGGAGATAAAGTTACTGCAAATGAGGAAGCAGAGAAGAGCTGTGAGGCAAATCAGAAGAAAAGGGAAACGGAATGTACTTCTTATGAAGTCGATAATCATGTTGATAAAGAGCTTGAAGAAAATGGAAAAGAAGATGCGGAAAAAAAAAACAAAGACAAAGGAAACATTGATGCAAATGACCGAAATATGAATAATGGTAATATGTGTAATTCCAATGAAAAACCAAATGCAACAGGAGTAGAAAAAAATGGTGAAGAACAGAATAATATTGAGCACAATGAATTAGAGGAAGAAGGCGATGCGTACTGGGAAGAAACCAATAATTTTGAAGAATTTGAAAAAACATTGAAGAAAAATTTTCCCAGTGTAATAGATCCTATAAAAAGCTTATGCGAATCTATATATTTGTGGAAACTACATTTAAATTTGATAGTAAAATTGGAAAATCATACGAATGTGTATAATATCGTATCGGACTTGAAAGCAGCTAATAATTTTTTAGAAGAAAAAATTCGATATGTTGGACTTCACAAAACAAAAATGTATATAGATATTTGTAAATAATTCTGAAAATATAACATGCCTTTTATATATTCGAATTTCTTTGCATTTTGTATGTATATATGGTAAGAGTGATTTTTGAAGTTATAAAAAGTAGCAGTTGAGGATACTTTTTTGTGTTGTTTTCTAAATTTGCTTGATTCGACTGTAACGAGTTAGGTATTGTAAAAAACGTTGTACTTTCTATTTTTTTATAGACTGCAATAATTAAATCCGTGTATTTATTATGTGCAAGATTTTATCTGAATGAAAAATACACAATACAACAAGATCATGTAGCCATAGGAATATAATTATTTATTTATTTTTATTACGTGATATATTATTTTTTTTTACTTTTGTGTGAATTCATGATTTTTTTTTCGTTAGTATATGGTGTCTTTTCTTTAATGATGTAACATACGTAGAATGTGTAACACATCTGAAAAATTATGAAGGAGCAGATTGAAAAACGTCTTAGTAATAGTAATAATGTAATTTCACATGTTTTGTAATTTTATATCAACCAGCTTTTACAATTACATTTTTTTTGATGCCGCCAAAACATGAACATATGTAGAACTTTTTTTATTGTTTAATGATCAATGTGAAAACATATTGCAAACGAAAGCATCCCGTTCTACTTTCCCTAGTATAATCATCTTATAGAAAAAAAAAATGTGTTTGTATATAGTTTTCTTTTCGAGAAATAATAAACGAATAAATAAAAGGAGTCCTGTGCATCCTCCTTATCGTGACAGCCGAAAATTGGTATTATTATGATTTTTGTTTATACCATAAACATCCATTGTAATCACCGAGATTTGTATCATTATGTGTTTTGTTTACCATTCTTATAAAGACTGATCTTAGTTTAGTGTGACGAATTTCTAGAAATATGAAAGTTTTTTTTTTTCTCTGAGCATATAAAACATAGCATGAAAAATTAAAAAGTTCCAACATCCGTTGTATGAACCACTTCGGTTTCGAAATATTTCATGTTGTCATTCAAAGAAAACTTTAAAGAAAATATTTCATGTTGTCATTCAAAGAAAACTTTAAAGAAAATATTTCATGTTGTCATTCAAAAAAAACTTTAAAGAAAATATTTCATGTTGTCATTCAAAAAAAACTTTAAAGAAAATATTTCATGTTGTCATTCAAAGAAAACTTTAAAGAAAATTTCAAAGAAAATTCCAGAGAAAACTTCAAAAAAAATAAAAAAAGAAATAAAAAGAAACGTAGTAGCCGTTTTAAAAATTCATCGATATGTATGGTAGTACTGAGAACCATTTTTCATCGAGTACAAAATACATAGGATACAAAAAATTGACATTGCGCTTATTCGCATAAGTTAAAGTTAACCTAGAACAATACACTTTGTATAAAAATATATTATAAGAAATAAAAATAAAATAAATAAATACATATGGTATAAATTATACACTTTCTACAGAAATTATGACGACATATGCTACTTTATGTCAGGCCCTTGAGGAATTTTTTTATTTGATACCATTTAATGTTATGGAATGAAGCAGATGTTATAAGGGATTCGAGAGAAAATTATCCTAATAAAAAATGAAAACCAACCAAGAGATTGATATAAGAGAATTGAGCAGAGAGCCAAAGGAATAGATACAAATGGATGAATCGTTATGCATCGCCAGTGACGAATGTTGAACTAACAGAATTTCATGTCTTAAAAAGAAGAGATAACATCCACCACAATTCGTCCTAGCAAGTACATTTATGTTCTTGCTATTTAATAGCCAATTTGCAAGGCTGATAACTTTACAACATTTCGAAGTTTTTCTGACAAAAAACAGAAAGGCAAAGTAATGCAAATAGAAAAATACAAAATGAGTAAGAAAGAACACCCTTCAATTGAAGAGTTTCGACAAATAGAAGATTCCAAAAAGCGCATAACAAAAAAATCATATCAAGATTATATGTAATTTTGTTAAAGCATTAAAAGCAAATAAATACGACTATATGTTTCTTGATAATGAACTTAAAAAGCCTTCACAATAATAATTGAAAAAAGTGACAATTTTTTTTTTTTCAACAATTATTAAAAACATGTAAACGCAAAAACAAAAAAAACTAAAAAAACAAAAGAATATATATGCAAACTGTTATGCTGTTTCTTTGACACACTATAGTAGTTTTGAGAGAAAATGGGTCTCCCTCCCCTTGACAAAAATGAATACAAAACTCAGCTAAATAAAAATCGGATGAAGGATTGTTATCATCAATATCCATGCATATAGAGTATTTTATGTACGAATATAATTAATGGATATATATTTAAAAACAAGATGAATATACTTATATACATATGTATATATATATATATATATGTAAATCACACATAATGTACCACACATATATATATATATAGAGAGAGAGAAGAGAGAGAGAAGAAAAGAAGAATAGTATACATATATATATATATATATATATATATATATATATATATAGATACAGTCATTTGTACTAAATCATAAATTTTCTATATAAAATCAAAATGGATAGCAGTTCGTTTTTTCTTCCGTTTTTTTTTTTGTTTTGTATTTAAGCAATTAACAATGTCCACCACAGCATCCGACGGGTGCGTTATCTTCAGATAGTACTCTTTTAATTTGTGGAGTTGCATTAGAACCGAATCTTGATCTTGGAATGCTTTGAGTTTGTTCATAAACGGCTTTGTTTAGTTGATTATAATAAGCATTCTGTAAATACATATTTCTGTTACATTCGGCAGATTCGTCTATTTGTGACTGCTTTACATATTCATTTACTTTTCCTGCGTACGCATTTTGGGTATAAGTTTGTTCATTGTAAGCGTTATATAAATTCATCTGTTGTTGATAAGCGGCTGCATGATCTAACACTTGTCCTTCAGTTTCTTTTTTTCTAAATATTTTTTGTACTCCGCTTCCCAGTCAATGTTTCCAGAATCTTTTGGGATATATTTAATAACTTCTTCTACATCATCGATTTGTTTATATCTAATGACTTCTTTGATTTGTGGAACTTCAACGGTTTTATTATGCCATTTTTCAATAATTTTTTGTTTTTCAATAATTTTTTCAACAACTTCTACTTTTGGTACATATTTGTTTGTATAATGGATGTGGGGCACTTCAACAACTTTTTCAATATATTTTACTTCAGGTACCTCTACAATTTTTTCTACTATGTGCGTTACATTTTTTGGCACATGAACTATTTTTTCCTGAATAATAGTTCTTGGGACAATTTTTTCAACAGTCTTAATAACTGGTACTTCTACAGTTTTTGTTACAATATCAACTGGCTGGTAGGCAGTAAGTGCAACCCACTGGCGGTCAACAGTTGGCTTCTGGTTGTGGTTGTAACTGTGGTTGTTTTCACCGTTCTCCATTCTTTGGTGAGAGTTGTACACGTTTTTGTTAGTGCTATCCATTTTGGGGAATTGGGGTTTTATGACGAAAAAAAAAGAAAAGTAAACAGGGAAGGAATAAAGATGAAATGTATTACTCTCTTATATCTATAGGTAATTAATTTTTGAACTGTTAAAATAAATAAAATTTATACGTTTTCTCAATTAGAAGTGATGACAAAAGAAAAAAACAAAATGAGAAAACGAAATGGCCAGTAATAAAATGGAAAATTTTACAACTTTATTTGAAGAAAAATGCAATTTAAAAATAAATAGAGAAAATACCAATTTATTATACTAAAAATGAAAAGAAAAATCCAACTAGAAAATTTTTTATAATAATAGAAAATATTATAGAACTGAAAAAGAAATAAAAAAAAAATGTAATGAGTAAATGCTTTCTATCTTCAATCTTAATAGTAAATGTACAATTTGTGTTACGACATTTTATTGCAGCTCAAGTTTTTTTTTTTTTTTTTTTTTTTTATTTTTGGGGAGTAATTATTCTTAGTAATTAAAAAAAAAAAAAATAAAAATAAAAAATAGCTCGATGATACATAATGAATAGTTGTATAAGATCCGTGCGGATTGATCTCGTGATTTTGCAACATCGACGTCAGATTGAAATGCAAAAGAAAAGTAACATCAATTTTTTCTCTAATGAACATAATAGTAAATATATATATAAATACACCTATACATATGTATGTAGAAAAGAGTTTACTTAAATAAAAAAATCGTCCATCGTTATAGTATATGTAAAAAATGCTTTTGTTGAATAACTACTATTTTCCACACATTTAAAAAAAAATTGATTCCTAATCAGTTCATCACTTTTACCCCAAACTACATACACACAAATAGAAGACCGTTATGTTTTGCACAGCTAAAAATAAGAAAAAATCGTTGCACACAAAAAAAATAGCTGTACATGTAAATGGGCATTTAAAAAATAGAAGTGCTCATAAACAATAAGAGGTTATCATTGATTTAAAATATATAAAAAGGTTTTTTGATTATTATAAATTATCATATGTATTAAAATTAAAATTGAGCAGTTGTTCCCTTTTATCTCTTTTCTGCATGACATTTTATTTTTACGAAACACTTGAACTAAAAATAGATTAAACCAATTTAATTTGGACAGATTAAAGGAAACCGATTTGAATTGGACAGATTAAACATAACCAATTATAATTGGATAAATTAAACTCAAACGAGCCGAATAGAACAGAACAGAATAGAACAGAACAAAACAAAACCAACATGAGAAGAATTACTGTAGACAACATAGGAGTGAATGCAACAAATCAAAATTATGTTATCTCGTTTTTTTTTTTAAATTCGGCGAAAAAAAACACACGTCATTAGAATCTGCGTTGATGTGGCATTTGTTTCGATAATTTTACGGTGAAGTAGGAAACATTTTCTTATTCTTTCTCTTTTTGAATAACCCTAGATAAAAAAAAATTATGATAACCACATGGTTCATATAACCAATTATATGCGTTTTACTTGATTAACAAATCTATTATATTTTACAAATGGAATCTTTTCCTAAATGATATGAGAAATTCGATGGTAAAAACTGATCAATTTTTATTCTCTTTGTGTCTGTATGTGAGCACCTTTTTCTGCTTTGCTTACTGTTCCCGTGTATAACTCCATCTAATATATTCCACTCTGATTTAACATACGTGTTTTGAAAGCATTACCATATCTATTTCATAAACGCAACATAGGTGTCAATTCAAGCTTTTTTTTTTCCTATGCTTACTAATAAAGTAGGTATGCCACGATCTTTTTGACCATTAATAAAAAGAAAAAGAAACGAGGTGCTTTAGTCCGCTGAACTATGATCCTCTTTTTTTCATGCTGATATCGGATCTCTTAAAATTTCAATTCAAAAAAACAATTGTAAAAGAAAAAATCTTGCAATTACTTTATATATAGAGAAGAACCATCATATAAGCTAACACAATGTAACATATAGTTGTAACATTTTCAGTTGGATTTCTCTTAAGTATATTTTTTTTTTATTGCAAAAATACTTAAAATGAATCATTTAGCGCTTTCGTATTTATTCTCTCCTTTTTGTTTTAAATCATGTAACGAATATGAAAGGAAAAGGGTACATTTGGGATTACCGTTGTAGATTTCTGATTACATATAAACAAATTCGAATACATTTCATCAGATTGATTACTGCGTTTTTACTTAATTACCTATATATGTTTTATTATAAGAAATAAACACATTACCTATGTTACAAATCATTAGCATATTTTTTTGTTTGTGGTTATCGTCGTCTCCAGGACTACAACAAAAACTCCTTCCCCAAATGAAAAAGCGCTCGGAAAAAACGGGATAAAGAGGTGGTCGATGTGGTATTTCATTTTCATTATTTGCAAAAAAATGTCCCATAATTTTAATGTGGAGTACACAATGAACAGAAAAAATGAAAAATTGCTATCTTTTATAAAGTAACATATCTGAAAAACGATTAAGGTACCAATACACGCTCCTTCTATATTTGCGTGAAGTGTATTATAAAAACTATTTTAAATAAAGTACAATTTAAAACAATTGGAAACTTTTATTATATATATTTGTTTCATCTTTTAAGCATGAGGAAACATAAATTTCCGTTTTTCTACTCGTTCTGCGTATATGAATATTTATATTTATATGACAAAAATGGAAAATATTCTTTTGTTTGAGCTTTAAACAAAAAACACAACGGCATAAAAATAAATATAAACATATGAAACCTCCGTAATGACATGCGCAGTTTACATTACGGAAAGTGTAATTGTTTGTATTACATATAATTGGTAAAATAAATAAAAAAGAAGATTTGTCTACCACTAGCATTGATCTGGTCCCCCTTGTGTTTCTTTCCATTTTTTCAAATACATGTTAATCAAATGATGGTCTCCCTCAAAATACTACCGCATGAGTTTCATGTATGTTTACCAGTATGCAATTTAATTTCGCAAATTAATTTCATATAAAAAAAATGCAAAGGTAAAAAAAAAAAAAAAAAAATATATCCTTTATAAATTATAAATATTTTGAACCAATAAATATTTTTGCAAGTTCATGTAAAAAAAAAAAAAAAAAAAAAATAAATGCAATGGATTATTTGTTGAAAATGGATCAAAGAAAAAAGGAAAACTATATCATTTTGTACAAATGTTAATTTCCTGAATGTTTGAGAAATAATCTTTGTCGCGTAAACATTTTGAAGTGAAAGTTGATTTTTTTATTTTTTCAGTAAACTGTTATAACAGACCTCCAAACCGACGTGTTAACAGATCGAGCGACCAACAAAACAAATGAGTAAATTGGGTGCCAAGGGCGCCCCCATAGAGGGGGGCGAAAAGTTTAGTCTTCGTCGAATTCGAATTTCCTTATCATCAAAAAACTTAAGAGCGATTGAAAAAGGTAAGATAATTAACCACCACACTATAATATTGTTTTGGTTCTTTTAGTCTGTGTTGGATGTCTTATAAAACATTTGTTTTTTGTATTTCACTACGATTAAAGTATCGTTTGTTTATCCGTGGAAACAGATGAAGCGATTGGCTGTTTGTGTTCTTGTTAATGAATGTTATGAAACATTTTAAGTATACATATATTTGTACATATACATATATTGATACATATACATATAGTGATACATATACATATATTTGTACATTTCTATGAATGCGTATCAAAAAGAGATTTAAGTTAACGAGTTATGAGATGTACTAATTCATAAACTTTGTGTGTTGCTGAACTACCTGTTGTTAACATGGAATGGTGGAAAATTGAATTTCTTCTTTCAAAAGAAAGAAAGTAGTATAAAATGTTTTCTTTTATTGACATAATAACGGAACGAATGAATACCTGTGCATTTTATAAGATAGAAATCGTTTTGTGTATTATATGTTTTAAATGAGAATTTGTCACAATATTTTTTCTTTTTTTCTTTTTTTTAAAACAGTTAGTAGCGAGTTGATGAAAGGTGTACAAGAAAAGAATTTGAATGTATCAGGACCAGTTAGACTTCCAGTAAAAACCATGAAGATAACTACAAGAAAGTCTCCTTGTGGAGAAGGTACAAACACTTGGGATCGATTTGAATTACGAATTTATAAAAGACTTATAGATTTACGAGCCCCCTGTGAAATTGTTTCACAAATTACTTCCATTAACATTGACCCTGTGGTTGAAGTGGAAGTAATTATAACTGACAGTTAATTTGTTTTATTTCTATTTTAAAAAGGGGAAATTGAAATGTTGTGTATACGATGGCAGTACTGTGGTATTATAACCATTACTACTGTGATGGTTGTACAACTTTTAGCTATTTTTGTATGTTTAGTATCAATGTTTTACTCGTTTGTTTTTATATTTAAATTGCTATAATCAGAAGAAAAAAACAAAAATATTTGTTATTTCTGTTTCACGAAGTATAACCATTCTAGACAATTCTAGACTATTCTGGATGAGTTAACACATATTGACGAGACGTTGTTCCATATTTCTTAATAGATTAAATGTGTTTATGATATCGTTATTTTTATAAATAACGATATAATACATTATATTAAAGAAATATGTGTATAAAAATGTTGACAGAACAGTAAACATAGCAACATTTATTTGAGTGACCTATACCGATGGGTAGAGGGTCTTATTTGTTTCAAATTTTGAATGCAATTATGTATTCTTTGTTTTCTATACATATATATATATATGTATATATATGTTATTCTTTTCTAATGGCATTGTGTATTTTTTTTTAATACCTTTGTTAACTTCTTTTATCTGTGAATTTATATTTGTAGGATATATAGACATTTACATAAGTTGTTTTTTTTTTTTTTTTCTTTTTTTTTTATAAATGCATAATGAAACGAAATATACGGAATAAAAAGCGAAACGAAATAAAACGAAACGAAATTTGTAACATCATCAATATATTATATGAATCTTTGTTAATAAAATTGTTTCCAAAAAAATGTTGTCGATATAGGGTCCATATAAAATGACGACCCTGTGATATGAGAACCAGCAGTCATTTTGGGAAAACAAATAGGAGAATTTATCTTTATTTGTTTTTATAATAGAGGAATATTCAAATAAAGATAAAACAATTTCTCAAGTATTTTTGAACTAGTCAGATTAGGTAAAACAATTTTTTATAATGTTATAACCTGAATAATATTTTGTTAGTCGTCTCTGTTATGCTGTATGATAAGCGCAGAAACAATTAAGAAAGAAATGTTTGAAACGCTTTTGAAACATTTTAGTTGCTTAATATATTTTAAACGATTTAAATGTTTTAAATGTCATATAAAGGTAGAACTGGTGTGTACATTAACTAATGAATAAAAAGAAAAGACATAATAGGATTTTTTTATAAACATTTATTTAAATAAAAGTAAATTATAACAGAAAAAGGTGTTCTAACATATTAACAAAGTGAAGAAACAAACCTAGAACAGAAGAATAGAATTTGTATCGTTTCCCACAAAGACACTACAAAAAAATTACAAAAAATGTTTCTGAATCGTTTTTTTTAGAAAAATGAATTGTTTTTTTCGTATTTAATATGATAAAATGATTACTGTTGTCTCTATATGTAGAAAGATAGTGTTTTTGTTTATCATTTCTCTTGTTTTCTTTCTATTTTTTACATTTAAAAGTAAAAAACCATTTGAAATGATAATAGTGATTTCCTCCTCCCCACTCATAATGATGAGAAGGCAAATACAACGGAGGTAGATATATATCAAAACCTCAACAGAAATGCATATTAGTGCACGTTCCTCTGTCATTCTAAGAAACATAATAGGGACTGTTATTTTGATATTTCTCTTATTCCATTGTTCTATTTCTTTTCTTTCTTTTTTTTCTTTTTATTTCAATTTTCTTTAGATTTTCTTAATTTTCGTTTCTTCACAATTTGGTTGATAACAGAAACTTATATGAACTATATCTCAGCATATTACATAACAGAGGGGAATTCAGCAGGACAGGTTTATTTATTGTGACGGAAATAATAGTACCAGTGTGTAAATTGACCACTGTGTGTTTCTTTACACATTTCACTGTTGGCGGTCCACACTGTTGTACCACTCATTTTGTGTAAATAGGAAAAATGTGAACTAGCCAACTGGCGCTTCTTATTAAAAAATGGAAACCATAAAACAAATGTAAATAAACCTATAGAAGAAAACAATAAATACATAAAAGAATATTTTTTTAATGTTGGATTCAAAGTAACATATGCTACAGTTGCATATAGGTGTACGACAACTACAAGAATAAAACACTCTATTTTTGTTTTCCTTCATATATGTGTAACATATACCTATATATATATATATATAAGCATATTGTGCAGATATAAACGTACTCATATCTATTTCTGCCGTTTTTAATATATAAGAATTATTTATTTTAATACGTTTTATTTTTTTCTGACACAATATTCATTTGTCTATTACATATATATGTATAGAACTTTTATATGTTCATAAGATGTGTTCACATTTTTTTTCTTTTTATTTTATTCTATAGATCCATCTGTTATGTTTTTGTGTACTTAAACTGTTTTGTCTTATTTTTTATCGTCGTAAGGATGGAAGGTAATAATATAAAACCATCTACTACAGGTTTTTGGAAACTTTTTTTTCAGAAACCTGAATTTTTTGTGTAATTATTATAATACTAGTTTGTTGCCTGGTTACTGTACTTTTTTGATAATTTATTGACAGACGTGACCTAATGATGTATACCCCTGAATAATTTCCTTCCCAGCTATTTTTTTTCGAATCGTGTATTTGGGAATATTACCCACAAACTTTTTTTCCAATTCATATATTAAGAAACTAAGCTAAACCGTTGTTGGATTTGTATTATTCCATTTCGGTGCCTTAATTTATTTTCTTATATTTTCTTTTGTTTTCTTATTTTCTGTTTCATACTATTTCAGTACATTTATCTAAATTCATCTCAATAAATTGTACTTGTTTATCCTTTTCTTTTTGTTAATTTTCTTTAATGTTTTTTTTTGTACAATGCAATACCACAATCCTGTGCAGCCGTATATATATTCTCCTTCTTTGAAGGAAAACGTTAGGGGGAATAATAAAATGAAAACCGATATATGTAGAAGTGTCGTCCCATGTTCTAAAAGTGCGAAGCTCTCTCAGTCCCAACCTTTAACCCATCCGAACTCTACTGCTCGACCTCGATGTTTCTCCGGCACTGTATTTAATAATATAAATAAAGAAAATGAGAATTTCCTAAAAACTGAATATCATGACACTAATATAATGAACCATACAAACAACAATAATGTCAGTAAGCCCTACCCCATAATTAACTGGTACCTGTCTTCTACCAATTCTGCTGAACCTACTAGTCTTACTAATCATACTACCCCTGTTAATCGTATGTACACTACTAATCACACTCACCCTATTAATCGAACAATTCCAATTGGTTCTACTTCTGCTATTACCAGTAGTCGCACCTGTATCCCTACATTTGTTGAAAAAAGAAACCAAACGGACGAAGTGTATAACTACGAAGCCTATGCAATAAATAACTATGTAAACTACAATGGAGCAAAGAAACGAATGCCTTATAAAACAAATATTTGTTGTAAAACAGACTCTAATAATAAAAAGCAAGTAGAGATGGTTAAAAAAAGCTATCATGTAAGTCCTAGTCCCAGTATAATTCTAAACAAAGGAAATTTGAACGGTTACATTAAAGAAGGTCCCTACAAAAAAAGAAATATAAAAACGAATTCGTTATGTGTTTCACAATTAGCAAAAATTGGTGAATTAAAAACTAGAGAATTACGGAAAAAAAATGAAAACTGTTTTAACAAACCAAAACAAAACAATAACTCTTTTTTGAAAACTGCGACTACATATCTGACAAGCAAAATAAAACCTAATTCTGTTGTTAATGCGACTCAAATGTATAATGACACACAAAATAAAAATAAAAATTATAATAATAATAGTTTAAATAATAATAGTTTAAATAATAATAGTTTAAATAATAATTATATAAATAATAATTATATAAATAATAATAATATAAATAATAATACTATAAATAGTAATATAAATAATAATACTATAAAAACTAATATAAATAATAATAATAATAATAATAATACTATAAAAACTAATATAAATAATAATAATAATAATAATATAAATAATAATAATAATAATATAAATAATTATATTCAATTTGAAAATTCCTTTAAAAAAATTCCGGTGAACTTAATTGGAGAAAAAGAAAAGAAATGTGCATTTCGAAAATATTCTGAAATAAATTCTCCTATTGTTTCAAAAGAATCAAGAAATCTCAGTGTGATAGAAAAACAACATATTCGACATTTCACTAGTAATTGTAGAACTTACAAAATTGAACCAAATCATCCCCAAGAAAATATACACATTAATGTAAATACAGTTGCAACAAATTATCACAAATGCAACAACAACGACAACAAGCAGGCGCGTAAGGGCGCAAATAACGAAACCTTTTTGTCGGTAAAATATAAACAGTCAAATAATAATCTACTTCCGAAATATGTTCATTTGAAAAGTAATAATACAATGATGAGTAATCCTTCTAAAGTCAAACCATATTTAGGTGAAGTAGATTGGCGAGAAGTGGGAAAATTGAGTACAAAGAAAAATGATCATAAAAGTGTTATTTTTGCTGATACAAATAACAAAATAACTACAATGGAAACTGTAGAACAAATTAAGAAGTCTCCAAAATGTATAAGTAGTAGTAGTAGCAGTAGTAGTAGCAGTAGTAGTAATAATACATCCCAAGAAATTCGGGACGTATGTTTAAAAATAAAAAATGAAGATTCTCAAGATTTTCAAGTAGTTGAAGAAGAGGCTCAGAAAAACAAAAACGAAAATAAAAATGAAAACGAAAACAAAAACAAAAACAAGAATAAGGGAAATGAAAATGAAAATGAAAAGAAGAAGCAGAAGGAAGAGCAATATAAAAGAAAAAATATAGATGTCGTTCACAAAGAAAAAGTAAATAAAAACAATAATTATGATGTTATAAATTTTACAAATTATTATCAAAAAAATGGAGATGAAAATGAAAATGAATATGAAAATACCGATAGTGAAGACGATAATTTGAGTTCAGCGACTGAAGCAGAAGTTCAAAAAATGCAAGAACTAAATAGTCCATGTTTTTCGGCTTCGCTGTATGAATCTAACTTTACCAATCATATGTCTCATTTTTCACAAAGGGAGAAAGGTATTGTCAAAAAAGATATTAAAGACAGTCATCACAGCGAGCATTTCAAAACAAATATTGTTGGACAAAATAAAAAAACTAAAAATGAAAACAAAGAACCAATTTGTACAATTTCTGTTAAGAAGGAAAAAGCCAAACTACCAAATACCATTAACACGCCTCGAATATGTAAAAGAAAAGATAGCAAATTGGAACAGAACAAAACACGACTGAATACAAAGAATATATCTAATGTGGGAAATTTAGAGAAAGAGGAAGAAAATAAAGAAAGAGGTCATGAAATGTTAATAAATATTAACAAAATGGATGATATGTTAAATAAGGCTGTATTAAATTGCGAACATAAAATACAAAAAAATAAGCAAGAAAAAAATGATCTTCTTAGAAATTGTAGCAGTCCTATAGAAAATGGCAACTTCAATATAAATGGAAGAAGTTTAGATCAAAATAAGAAATATATCCCAAAATGTAAAAGAAATATAAGTTTAAATACTAGTTACTATGTACGTCCAGTTGATGACAAACGACCAATAAAGAGTAGTTCTTTTATTAGTAATAGTCATGGTAACAACATCGTCCCTAGTAACAAATATTTTATTGATGCTTCTAATAAGGATTCTGAGAAAAATATAAAAGAACTGTTTTATAATGAGGTAGAAGAAAAAAACATACAAGCAAAAAAAGAAGATAAGAAAAAAGAAGAAGATATTAAAAAGGATGGAGATATTAAAAAAGAAGGAGATGATGAAAAAGAAGACGATTTTTGTTTTGAAAAAGAGTTCAATGAGAACCATATACAAGAATTATTGAAGGTGTTAAAAAGAATTAAAAAAATGGAGCATAAAAAATGGAGTGTGAATGAGATGGTTGCAATAAAAAATAGTATGTCCCATGTTTCAAATTATGTACAACATGAAGAAGGAAAAGAAGAAGCAGAAGAAGAAAAAGAACAACAAGAACAAAAACAACAAGAGAAACAAGAGAAACAAGAGAAACAAAATGTAACAGTTATATCAAAAGGATTTTCAAATCTCAATTCCAAATGGAGTAAAAAAGAAAATGCAAATTTCATAGGAGAAATGGGTAGTGTACAAAGTCAATTAAAAATAAATACAAACAGAAAAAAAGGAAAAACAAGCATAATACAAAATAACACACAAAAGGAAATATTAGGAAATAGTGTACATAATAACAATAATAATAATAATAACAATAATAATAATAACAATAATAATATTATTTTAAAAAGTAATTCTAATTATAAAAATTATTTTACAAAAAATTCATTGATGAATTCTAAAATACATGGAGTATCTAGTAATAATATCCCTTATTGTAGAAAAAATTCATCATATTCACTTGACATGGGGAATAAAAAAATAGGAAAGGGATATATGATGACAAATGAAAATAAAGCATCTATAGAATATCTAAAAGAACGATTAGAAGCTATAGATTTAGAACTGGATGATTTGGTTTATCTAAAAAGTTTCTCTAATTTGTTTTGGTTTTTATATTTAAAATCTCGATTAAAAAAAAGAACAACTATAATAGAATTTTGTGAAGAATTAAAAGAACAGATCAATAGAATTAGTCATATAAATAAATATAAAGAATATGTAAATTGTAAAACATTTCAGAAATTTAATAGAGTAAATTTTGAAGGGTTTGAAAAAAAAATGAAAACTTTAGAAGAGTTGTTTCTTTTATTAAAATCTTATCCAATTAATTATGAAGAAAATAAAGGGTGTTTTTATATGTTGTCTCCTCATAAAAATAAGATGTTAAAAAATTCGAAAATGGGAAAATTAAATACTCACCGAAATAAAACAAATCAGATGAAATTATCGAAATTGATGAGTGAGCAATTTCGTAATGATTTTTTTTATTTCGATAGAATCTTTATACCGAAAGATGCCTTTTTTTGTATTAAAAGTTCTGAAAATGTAACCTTTAAAAATAAAAATAATCAGACATTTCCTGTCCATCGAGCATTGTTAAATGATTTAACAGATGAGCAGAATGAACAAGCTATTTTTCAAATATACTATTCAGAGGCACCAAATTATTATTTAGATTATAGTAGATTTCTTCAGAAAAAAAGAATTCAAAGTAAAATCCGAAAGCTAAAAGAATGTATTCTTTTTAAATACGGGTTTCGTTCTACGATAGATTTTTATGAAATATTGTTATTATATAAAAAAAAGTTGAAAGAAAGAAATTATAAGGCTGATGAAAAACATGCTTTCGATTTGGTGAAACGATTATATTCGCAATATATAAATGATACAAATAGAAATGGTGGACCTAATGAAGAATGTTCTGTTAATTTGAAAAAATGTTCATCCGTCGGAAATTATCAGAAAGAGATTTTTTCATCTTCTATAAAATATTCTACAAATATCAACAGTAAAGAAAAGAGTTATGGATTACAAAAAATTGTAAAAGAGAAATGTTCTAAAAATGATGATGTTGTAAGACATGTTTCTTCTTCTGTTAGTAGAATAAAAACTACTCATTTAAAAGATTTGACCAAACCAACAGTACATCAAGGAATGAAAAAATGTATAAATAATGAAGAAGGGAATTCTTCTTTAGTAAAATGGAATAAAATTGATGAAAGTTCTGAAATTTATGACAATTTCTTCAAAATAAAAGATGTAAATAAAAAATTAAAAAAAATAAATTATGAAATTTTTAAAAGCTTTTTAGAAAATTTAGAAAAAATTAAAGGATTACCCAAATTTATAGGATTGGATGAATGTTTTATAGGAATTTGTTTATGCGATCCAGATGCTCCAAAACATTTATTATCACAAAAGAAAATTCTACCAAGAAAAGTAAATTTTAATGGGTTTATAAGTTGTATGAGATATATTCCTTATATCACACCCGATTATCCAATACCTACTGTGTTTTTTTCTTCTTTGTATAAACATCCTGAAATATTTAATTCGAGAAATGCTTATATTAATATTTTAAAATATAAAGGAGAAAATAGAGAAAAGGTACAATTGAGAGATAAAATTGTAACAGATCTGATTAAAATTTTTGTTTTGATTTCTTGGAGTCTTGGAGCTCCAACAGGCAAATTTCATAGTTTTTTACAAATGCCTGAAGATCAAACTGTAGATATGGTTCCTTCTTCTTACTACAAAAATTATGTGTACTGTCTTCGCAAAAAGAAAAAAAAGAAGATAAAGGAAAAACAAAAAGAAAAAGAAGGAAAAGAAATCAAAAAAGAAAAAAAAAAAAAGAAAAAACAGAAAAAGAAGAAAAAGGAGAAAAAGGAGAAAAAGGAGAAAAAGGAGAAAAAGGAGAAAAAGGAGAAAAAGGAGAAAAAGCAAAAGAAGATTATCTTCATAATCAAGATAAGGAAAAAAATAACGAAATTAATGATAGTGATAAACAAAATGAAAAAAACAAAAACGAAAATGAAAGCGAAAGCGAAAGTGATAGTGAAAGTGAAAGTGAAAGTGAAAGCGAAAATGAGAATGATGATGAAGATATTGATATTGATATTGATGATAATGATGATGATATTGATGTTGATGATGAAATAGATGAAGATGAAGATACAAATGAAGATGAAAATGAAAATGAGAATGAATGTGAGGGTGAAGACTACAACTGTAGTAGTATTTCTGAATCTGATGTTTCTTTTAGTGTTGACGAAAAATCATTAACAACTGATAAAAAAGAAATAGATAAAAAAAAATAGATAAAAAAGAAACAGAAAAATACTTTAATAATATTGGAGATAATAATAACAACAACTTAAATTGCACATCAGATGGAACACTAAATATAACATCAGAAAATGAAGCAGAGAAATGGAAAACAAATAAGAAAGAGGACACTTTTTTTTTAGAAAAGAAAAAAATGTCTTATAAAATGATTCCGAAATGGCATATGTCTAATGATATATTTTTATCAAGATTGGTTTCTTATGATGAAATTCAAATAGCTTTATCTGAAATATTTCCATTGTATATGATTCAGACGGCATTAATTTATATGGTACATGTATCCTGTTGTTTTTTAAATAATGAAGAATGGAATTATTTTTTTGAATCTCCTTTTTCTTTGTATCAAAAATTAACACCCGAAGAAATTGCACTTCGTTATATTAATAAGAAAGGTCATAAATTTTATAAATTAAGAAATATTAATTTAGGAACAAATATTGATATTCATGATATTTTTATGAATATTCCAGAAAATATGATATGTCCAGAAATTAATAAATTGGCTTTAAATGGTTGTAATGTGACTAATGGATTTTCTGCAGAACCTTTTGATATTTATCATTTGATGTTTATTTCACGTATATTCTGGAACATTTTTCAGTACGCTGATAATTTTCTAATTTTAAGATCTACTCTTTTCTAAATATATATAAATATATATAAATATATACACATTATCATAATATAAGAGTTTATAAATATATTAGAAAAGAACTGTGTTCAAAAATTGTTAACATATATTATTAAATGTCAACAGATATGAGTAGATGTCAACAGATATGAGTAGATGTCAACAGATATTAGTAGATGTCAACATATATTAGTAGATGTCAACATATATTATTAAATGTTAACAGATGTGAATAGATGTCAACACATTTCAACAAAGTTCAATAGAATATAATATATTACAAATAATTCTTTCTAAACTATTTTACTTAAGTCTTTTATTTTATAAAGAACAGAAAACTCTTTTTGTGATTTCACAATATTTTACACTTTTTGGCTAATAGTATTTTCATTGAAAGAAATATGACTATGACTATGATTATAAATATAAACATAAATATAAATATAAACATAAATATAAACATAAACATAACCGAAATCATAACTATAACTTGAATAATAGTAAAAATTCAAACAATTGTAATTTGATTAGTTTCGTTCAATTTAACAACGTCGTCACATTTATTGATAAGCTTTTTGTGTTTTACATTTTTCAAATGTTTTTTTTTTTTTTTACTTTTCTTTTTCTTATATATTTTTTTATTTAAGAAATTTACTTAGATTTTATTTTGTACAAATATAAATGTTTACAGTATGTGTTATGTTATTTTATATATCAGGACAAACATAAACTCTTAATATATTTGTGTTGTATGATGCTAATGATTAAACTATTGATGATGATTATATTGATGATTATATTGATAATTATATTAATGATTATATCAATGATTTTCATTAAATTAAATCTTTTTAC
>LSRZ01000103.1:13971-34136 GCA_001625125.1 Haemoproteus tartakovskyi | reverse complement strand
AAAAAATTATACAAAATAGTTACCATAAAATAGCTTATATAATAAAGAAAGGCTAATTCGTAGATTTATCGAAAAAAAAAAAAAAAATTATATATAGGGAAAGAAAAAAAAAAAAAAAACTAAAAAGGATATATGTAAAAAAAAAAAAAAAACTTGTTATTTTCCTCTAACCCCCCTAAAAAAAAATTAGAAAACTAAGTGCGAGAAGTTTCTGGAAATATTGGTGTAAAGGCAGTTTCAGTAAATAAACACTGAAGTTAATTTGTTCGGACAGAATAAAAAAATTACATGTATGCTACTTTAGCTTCATTCTTTTTTTTCTTTTTTGTTCTGCACTTACAATTTTTAAAAATGTATATTATGCATTTGTATCATTTTTGTTACTTTGCTTTGTATTTTTTTTAATTTTTCCTTTGAAAGTGTGTTTGGTGACTGCCTGTTTTTTATTTTTATATATTGGTAACCTGTTTCTTTTTTTGTTTAGTGACTTTTTTTTTTTCTCTCATAGTTATGAGGAAAGAAACTCGTTCAACAGTAATATTTTGTTCTTATTATATTTTGAATATTGAAATTTTTTGTAATTGACTGGAAATTGGAACCCATCCAGTAGTAACCGTTGCTACTGCTTTTTAATATATGTATATGTTTGAATTTGTATAAATTAGTATTGTCGCCCGTATTATTAAAATCGTGCAGTTGTGTCCATAATATATACGAATGTATATATGTAAAATTGTGTATACAGTTCGTGTTTTTTCCCTAGATGCAAATTCTGTGGGATCTTAATTGTTTGTACTTGTTACATTTTATAACAATATTATAAATGTTTGTTTTTTGTCTTGACCATTTTATTAAAGCATCATGTCAAATTGTGTAATATCTATGATTTTGTCTCATTTTTATCGTAGAGAAACCGTATATAGTTTGGACGAATTTTTTTCATAATATCATATTGTATGTATATATATGTAGCCCAAGGTATAGAGCGTATCCTATTTTTAAGAGTGACATATTCATTTCTCGCTTTGGTGGTTTTCCCTTTTTTTCTTTTGTTCTCTTTTTAACTTGTTATTATCCGTTTGTCATTTCTTTTTGTTCCCTCCCTCCCTCGTTCCTGTGTTTCGTTTTCCATTCTGCCGTATTCCTTACTTTGCCCTTCAACTTGAAAGTGATGGATGAAGAGAAGACACCAACTGGGCAAGAAGAATCTCAGCAAGAACATCCGGAGCGTGTAATTCCAAGTGTCCCAAATGAGGTAACCACAAAAAGAGAAGGTTCGAATAAACAGTCTGAACATAGAAAAGGGGCAAGAGAACCAGCAAATATTGTAGCTGCCCCTCCAGAAGAAGCAGAGTCAAGTAGAAATGTACAGCTAGTAAGATTGGACTCGAATAAAAACATAGACGGAAATAATAATGGGGAAAACAAGGATTCATCGAAGAGATACAATAGAAACACATCAAAAGGAAGTTTACCTAGAAGAGAATCGAAGTCCAGATCAAATTGGGAATTTCGTTCCGAATCTGAACGCAGCTCTGATTCTAGTGGTTTTTTTATGATAGCAAAGGAATCTGGTTCCGACAGCAGCAGCAGTGAGGAGGAGGAAGAAGAAGAAGAAGAAGAAGAAGAAGAGGAGGATATAACAGGAAGAAGAAATTTTGATAAGAAGAGAAACGGCAAAAGCTCTGTACGAAAAGTACGTAAAAGAAAAAAGTTGCATAAACGTCGAAAGAGTGCTTCAGATTCATCAACATCTTCAGTAGAATCTTATATGTATACAAATCGAAAAGTAGGCGAACATAACGAAGAAGCTTATTTTGCTTCGAAAGATAAAAGCTTGGAAGAGTATGTTGATTTGTCATTTTTGGAAGAACATGTAGGACGTTGTTCACTTTTCGATGAGGAACCAGCTGGTGAAAGTGCTCATACTAGAGATGAAAAAAAAAGCAAAAAAAGCAGGTAGGCGAATCATCGAATGTATTGAAGGAAAAAAGACGAGGGAGAAGCAAACAAGAGCACAAAGGTAAAAGGCGGATAGAAAAGAGAAAAGGTGATGGGAGTGAAAAGGATGTGATCAGCAAAAGAGAAGATATGGAAGAAGAAAAAGAAAAAGGATCCATGGGAATTGCAGGTATTTATAGCGCAAGTAAAGTTATTGAACTAGTAAAAAGCAAATTGGATATTTTTAAAAGTAAAGAAGATAAACTAGAGAATAGTGAAAAGTTGAAAAAACTGAAGGAGTATAAAAAAAAGAGAAAGATGGAATATTTTAAAAATGTGATAATGGAAGCTATGGAAATGGAAAAGCAAAAGAAGAAAGGTGATAAAAAGGAAAGGTACAAGATTTACAAAAAGAAGAAAATATCGAGGAGGAACAACAGAATAAGAAAATAAGAAAAGAAGGAATAGAGGCGTTGGAAAAAAAAGGAGACAAAATTATGGATCATATGTTTTATTTATCCGATGGAGAAGATGTACAGAAGGATGAGTTTATACACGTTGATTTTCAAAAGGATATTGGAAAAAAGAAGAGAAAGGAAATGGACACAGGAGAACCAGAAAGAGCACATAAACTTGTAAAAGGAATGGAAGAGATACGTGATGATCCTCAAAAGAAATCGAAATCGGGGTTGATAGTATTTGAAACAGGTTATGCAAAGAAAAGTCGAGAATTGTTGTCAAAAGAGGAAATGAATTTTTTTCGGAATAACATGATAGCTACCAATTTAGATGAACATAATGTGATTTATAAAAAATATAAGATTTTTACGGATACATTGCTGCAATCGGACGATTATCTGAATGCTGTAGAAGAAAAGTTAGAAGCATTGGAAAGTCGATTGTTACTTACTGTACCACTAGTGGAATATGGAGAGCAGAAGATGGATTTGGACAAGAAATTTTTATACACTTTTGATAATACGGTAGATGACTTAATGGACAATTGTGAAGAGCTTCAGAGAAAAAAGAAGTTTGAAAATAAGGAAAAGGAAAAAGTGAATTTAAAGTGTGACACGGATTTGTTTTTAAAGTTATGTAAATTTATTTTGAATGATGAAAGAGAAGTGAAAATTGAAAATAACCAATTGTTTTTGGATTGCAATAAATTTTGCAGACTAAATTTTCTTTATGATTGGAATATGAATAAGGATTTGTTTTACAATATATTTTGTCAAGAATTGCCGTTATTAGGAGAGCGTACATGTGGAATGAGGAACGAAAGAAGGATTGAAACAAAGAAACTTCAATATGACAAGAAGGGTGTATTGGAATCGATGGGTTTGCTTTGGTTGTATGAAAAAGAAATAGATTCCCATAAGGAGGAAAGACATTATTTGCATTTGTTTAATTTAAATAATGTATACGGGCAAAAGTTGACTATCGAAATAGATTCGGAAGTAGAATGTGTGGATACCATATATTGGAATACTTTTTTCCCACTGGATTCGTTTTATAATTGTGTGAAAAATAATTATTTTATGTTAATAACAAAAAAATCGTTTTCTATATTTAACATTCAATTTTACTTAAATTGTGCAGATGGGTTTCCTTTATCAAAAAGCGAGAATTCCATTTATCAAGTAGTATATCCGTTTTACTTTAATATATATTTACTACATATTTGTAAGTGTAACAAACCTGTAGATAAACATTTTTCGTTTGTGGCAGCTGATGAAAAGAATGAACGTATTTTTATTTCTTCCGAAGATGGGTATGTCTATGAATTTTCTTTTGAACGAAGAACTCATTTCAGCTCCTCTGGATTGTTAAAACGAATCTTGTGGTATTGTGTAAGCAGTTTGAAAAAACAGGTGGTCCAAACGGTGTTGAATAGAGGGAAGGGAATGGAAGGAGGTAAGGAACAAGAACTAGAGAAAAGGGTGCAAAAGAAATATGATTTCTTAAATCCAGATACTGAAAATAGAGCAAGACGAGATAAAGAGAATAGTACAAATCGATCTGGAAGGGAGGATGAGGAGAATCGAGGAATAGTGAATTTACAATGTGCTAGTGTTGTTGAACGGGATCATAACATTTATTATGACGCTTCCAAGGAATTTCACATTGAATATTCTTTAACAAAAATCATGAACATAAATTCGATGGGGTATTTTTCTTTTTCAAAAAATAAAATATTGAAACTGGTGGTAGATAGAGAGAGATCCATATTGTATGCATTGAGTTCTAGTGGAACATTATATGTCAGACTGTTATTAAGTTCGAAAACGAAGAGGTCGAAACATTTTTTATCGGAAACGATATTGTTTACAAAAAAGGAGTTAATTAATCAATTAAAACAAATTACTTTTTTTAAAGAAGCAAATTCTTTTGGCGTTTCTTCTAATTATGATAGTGGTTATTATGGAGAAGCATCGGGAAAGAAATTCATTTATCCACAAAATTCCCATATACATAGCGAGATGAATAAAATACAACTTATGGATATTCAAGTATGTAGTGTACATGAGAGAAAAAACATTTTTTTTACATTATTTGACACCAACTTTAACGTATATTATTTTTCCATAGTAAGAAGCATAACGAATAATGCGTACAAACTGGTTTTGAAAGATTTTCAGAATTTCCCAAGAAAACGTGGAGTAAGGTTTGGATCTCATTATCCGCAAGTGGAGTATATGAAGTTGTCAAGAGATAGTTACATTGTTTTGAAGAGAGAAAAAATTTTTTTAGAAGAATCAGAAAGAAAAAGAGAAGTAGAAGAAGAAAAACAAAAAAAGGGGAAAATCAGTAATAATAAAAGTACAGAATTGAAAGCACCTATTTTAACCAAAGAAGAATTTCAGAAGAGGAAGGAAATGTTTATAGAGAAGTTAAATGAAGACAGAAGGAAACAGTATCTCCATAAAGGAAATGATAATGATGAGGAAAAGGATATGAGAGAAGAAATGGAACGGGACATTCCATATGACGAATACATGAAACAAGAAAAACGTATTAGGGGAGTTCGATACAAATTGATAATGATTACATGTTCCGATGAAAACATATCTAGTTTTACTCATGTGCATAGATCGAATTATTCATTTGAAATATTGAATGAATATTTTATCGATGAAGAAATTATAGCAGTGTTATATAAAAAAAGGAATTATAATTTCCATAATTTTTATGAGAATTCGAATACTTCTTATAAGAAGAAAAGTACAAACAATGAGAATTTCTTTAGTAAAAACTATAATAGATATTCTAGTGGAAATAAGTTTTTTGATACGAAAGATAATCTAACACGAACACATTCTTCATCCGTACCTGCTGTATCCCAGAGAAGCGCGAGTGCCACTTCAGCTAGCACAATTGGTACAAATAAAAATGTAGGTACCATGGGTTCTTATGGATCAAAGAAAAGCCAGACTAGCATTAAAGGGAAACGATCGTTTCCAAGCACTCGCGTGTATAGAAGAGAACCTTCTTTAAGTGGCAAAAGAAGTACTCCATATGAATTGAATCGAGGCGATTCTTCTTCTGTGTCTTTTAGAGAGGGAAGGGAAAAGAGAAGTATGGAAAGGGAATTGAAATATGGCACAGGGACTACATCTGTTCCTTCATTGGCTGTAAAACAGACAAATACAGGTTTTGTTGGTAAAAGTAGGGGGAGTAGTAATAGTGGTGTTAAAAGACATAATGAGTTGAATACTATTTTAGAGAGAGACTATGCCATTGACCTTATTGACAATGTACCCCCATTTTACTTATTTGACAAAACGACAAGCGATTACAAAGAGTTGTACGACTTGATGATTGTAACAAGAGAGAATATTTATTATATAGTAAAAAATGGCAAAATTGAGAAAATTGAAAAAATGATTAATAAATATGTAACGCCCCAATTGCATTTTGACAGTAGAAATATCCAACAAATAATAAAAGAAGAACATATGATGCAACAGAATATAAGGGAGAATTTGGAAATGTTTTATGGATTGGCGGAATTAGCTCCGTTTAATAAAAATGAAAGAAGAATTGTAAATAGTTTGATACAACAGAAACAGGTGTGTGATGAACAAGGAATAGAGAATGAAGTAATAGAAAATGCATTAGCATCATTAGAATATCAGTGTAAGGCGGTGTTTAAATATATTATTAGTTTTTTGTTAGAAGGACATTCCGCAGAAGAGTTTTTATATATCATGTGGAGTCTGCTCTTTAATTATGTGTACAAACATGATGTTTTGATTTTGGGAAATTTTTTGAGTAGTAGTGCTAGTAAGCAAGAATTACCGAATTATGTATCACAATGGGATTTAAGGGATGAGTATCTGGACAACACAAGGGTGAGGAACAAATCGTCAGAAAGAAGAATTTCTAGTGTGCATAGAAGGGGAAGATCTACACCCGTCCACTCTTTTTTTTATCCTGCTCAAAAAAAAGGTTACAGAATGACAGATACGGAGGAGGTCCGAAGAGATAGGAATGGTGAAGGAAATGTGGATAAAAAGAGAGAAAAGAGACGTGTGAGGAATCATGTGGAAAGTATAAACTATAATACGTTAAATCATATTTACAAACCAAGCCCCTTTAAATTAGGATTCTTAGATAAAACAGCAGATTACATATTAAAACAGGGGAAGCTACAACGAGAAATGGAAAAAGAAATCAAAGCAAGAAATTCGAAAGGAATAAACCATCTATTACATATAGGATCGTCTGATTGGAAAATGGGAATGAGAGGAACATATAGGGGGAAAGGAGAATTATCGGACGAAAGAGAAGAACATGAAAATATAGATGAGGAAGAAGAAGAATATAGATTAAATGAGAACAAAAGAATAGAAAAATATGTTCGCCTTATGAACAAAGGGAAGAAAGAGAAATCGGGGATCGCAACAGAAGGTCAATATGATTCTTTTTATTCTAATGTTGATGAAAGAAAGCTTTATGGTTTTGATCCACTGAAGAAACAAAGTGTTCAAGATATGATTCATTCCTTAAAGAATAAAAGTGGGAATTTTGCATATGAGTATTTATCAGAGCAGAATTTTAATGTGTTTTTTTTACAAAATTTTAACGTGCCACGAAATAATACATTGCATACGTTATCAAAAGGCTTACTTTTGTTTTTAAGTAGACTTTTGAAACCGATATTATTTATTCGATTGTTCCGATCAGAGAAGTATATGAGTAACAATGTGTACCGTTTCCCAGAGGAGTATGGTTTACATCCTCGAAAACAGTCGAAAACTTATACTCGTGGAGTTAATAGAGATACGAAGATATCGTTGCTTGCTGAAGGTATTGATAGTGGCGAACATTGTAGCAGAGAAAAGTTTTTCGATATGAAGCAAGAGTGTATTGTTCGTTTGGAACCGGAATCAATGATGCCAGGAAGGCGAAAACGAAAACGAGACGTGTTTGAAAAGAGCGAAGAAGAGATTTTGATAGGAAATGTACCTTTAGATTGCTGTTTAAATTTAATCGAGAAGCTAAAGTGTCTCAGTGTGTGTGTTAGTTTAATAATAAAAAGTGCTTCAAAAAAGCAAAATAAATATAAAAAGGAAGATGGTATAAATAGGAATGAGGCCGAATTATTGGAGAACGGCATGGGACAAGACGATTCTTATAAAAGCGTGTATAATGAGTTTTCGTTAATGATTATGAATGAGATAGAAGAGTTGAGTTCTATTTTAAATTTTATTCATTTTAGTATTGAATATTTGCTGGTTTATTCTATTTTAATCAGTGACGCGTATAAGATGAAGAATTGTATTAGAAGGAAAGAAAAGGAGCAGAATAGATTAGCTCTGCATGTTGGTACCGATTCGAACCATGTGTATTTATCGAGTCATTTATTTGACATGCTTTTAAAATGCAGTTTTTTAAAAGCGTATTTAAGCAGAACCTATAGAATTGTATTAAAACAGTGTATCTTTTCTGTTATGAAAACGGAGAAATATGTACCCATTGATTTTTTCCAAGGTTATATTATTCATAAAGTAGAATTTTTGGCCCTTTTTTTAACGAAACAGATTGAAAGAACAATTATTGCAAATGAGGAAGAAAAGAAAATGGGAAAGGAATATTTAAATACAGATAAAGAAGCAGAAAGAGAAAAAGAAAAGCAGTGGAGGAATCCTATGAAGTTATCTGAAAAAAGAGCTGAACACTATATCACACATAATTTAAGAGAAGTGTTTAATACGAGTACCATATATATTCACAAATTATTAATATTGCTGTATAAGGTAGGTTATTACCAGTGTGTTAGTGTTTTAGTGAAGCAATCAATGAACTATTTTTACAAAAGTTTACGTTATGGTTCCGGAATCGTCGATCCTTTTATTGAGAAATCGGAAGTATATCCTCATGCTTATATATCTTATGAATCGTACAGCACTTATTCGAAAAGCGGAAAACAGAAAAAGATAACGGGATTATCTCAAGTAGTGGACAATATGGATTATTTTTACCAACCAGAATTCTTTCGTGTCTATAACAGTTGTTTTTTACCAATAGAAAGAATTGTGTACATTAATTATATAAAATATGTGTATTCCAAGGAAGCTGAGAAGAAACAGAAGAAAAAAGAAAAGATTCGAAAATTTTTAAGTACTATGCTTATCACATTTATTGACATTAATTTTCATTTTTTTATTTTTCATTTAATTTTATATAAATGTAAGAATGAATTTCCGTGTCGTATTTTTGAATTTTCTGCGACTTCTCCATTTTTCTATTATTTCATTAAATTAAACGAGTTGAATATTCCAAAGGTATATATGTACTATTTTAAACAGAAGAAGTACCAGGATGTGGTAATTTATTTTGCAAAAAAGGCGAATAGAAAGTGGAAAATTGAATATTGCCAAAAGGGAGACGAGACATCATTAGTCCAGCTTTATAGTGTTTGGAGGAAAAAGATAGAAGAAGCAAAGTACGCACGCAGTGTTTCGGCACAAAAAACGAAATGTGTGCGATTTGTAAATGAAGTAGATTCTGGAATAGATAAAGGAAAGATAAAGGAAATACCTCGAGTAAGGAACCGAGACACGGGAATGGGAAGAGGAAAGAGTTATGGAGTAGAGATGGGCATGGGCAGAAAAGTGAGCAGAATTGGTGAGAAAAGGATGAAAGGAGGTGTGCTAAAAGAAAGGAACAATCCTTTGGGACAGTTAGCTAATTTTTCTCATGATATGTTTTTCTTAGATTTTTTCACTATCGATAAGATGGAGACAGAAGTAGGTTTGCATGAAACGGTTAAGTTGATAGAAGAAAATTGTTTTTCTTTTAGCAGTGTAGTAGAAAGAAATTCTCTATATAATAGCGAAACAGAAGAAATTTTTGAAAACATTTGCATGTATATGGACCGAATTAGAGAGGATCCGAGTTTGACAAATCGAATGGAATTTACACGAAAATGTATAAATGCGAAAATATTTATAATTGAACAGACCTGTTTGTTTAAAACTATGAAACAACGAGGAATAGGAAGGGATGGAAATAGAAATATCATCGGTGATGTTTCTCAGATGGAAAGAGTACTGGATAGTGGAAAAGAAAAGGGATTAAGTTATGAAGAATCCTCCTCTACTTTTACAGGACTGAAGAATCCGTTTTTGCGGAATTCAAGAAAACAGACAGGAATGGATACTACAGAGGAAGAGAAACCACTCCCACGGGGATATTATGAGAATATTTTAAATGAAAATAGAGATTTGAATGATACAAAGATACAACATTATTGTATTGCGGATAGATCTATTGAATATGATAAGAAGTTTTCTGAAAATTTGAAATTAATTTTTGAGAATAATAATTGTTTATTTCAATTAAAGAAAAAAGTTTTTGAGATTGATGAAATGCATTTCTCGAGTTTAGAAGATTTGTTAAGGCAAAGAAATAATATATTAAATCAAAAGAAGATGTTAGCGGAAATTTTAAATTTGTTTGTTTATTATGTGTATATATATTGTACATGGGATAAAATACGAAATTATTTTTCGTATTTGATATTTGGAACGAAGAAACAGAAATGGCAAGTGATTTCTTTTTGTGAGAAACTGAACCGAGAAGAAGAATTGGTGTCAAGGGATGCGATCTCACGTATGCGTTCTTATATGGCCTCTGCTGCACAGGCAGCAACTTCGAAGAGTGTACATAAAGGATTGCAGAAAATGTTTGGGAAAGGGTCCTCTCAGAAGGATCCAAGTGGAACAGTTCGTGTAGTTAAGGACTTCAAAGAAGGAATGAGAAGAAAAATGAGAAAAGTGAATATTTTGTTGATGCTTAAAATTGTGGATACGTTTATGGAATTAATAAAAATTACACAACATAGTATACATTCTGAAGAAAGCTTGAAATCGGAAATACATAGTAGGAGTTTAGCTTTTTGTAAAGAATTTTTACCATCTATATATTTGTTAAAATTATTTTTGTTGTGTGGAAAGAAAAAAGAAGCCATTGATGAGTTAAACGAAAATTGTATATCTACAGTAAATCATTTAATTTACATTGAAAAGAAAAGGAGGGCAAGTATGTTCAACAAGTATTCTTCTTTTTTTGAGAAGTTGTTAGACTTTTCTTTTGCTGTGTCTTTGAATTTTAAAAGGATTGATTTTGTCGTAAACTATTCGGGCGATTTAATTAAGTTGCATGAAGAAAAGTTTGGCAATTGTTTATATTTAATGATGATTATAAAATTACATAGATTTATTAATAATCTTTTAAAAATTGACCATGTAAAGAAAACTTTGAAAATTAATGAATTGAAAAAAAAGAAAATATATGAACAGAGGGATAATAAAAAAGTAAATTTGAAAACATTTTTGAAGTATATTCCGCATATTTATTTAGACAATGCATTGAATGTGTTAATGATTGCCGAAAGTGATGAGGGTGATGGAAAGTCCATATTTTCTAAAATTTCTCCCTTTACTGCTGCAGATGCTCATGTAAATCCAGATATTACAAAAATGTATGATTATCACAATTTAAAAACGTCTCTTGATGAAAAAAAGGGAAAAGATGATAAAGGTGGAAAAGGTAGTCAAAAGAAAAGTTCGCAGAAATTCACGTATGAAGAGGAATTTGATCAGGAGGATCAAGAAACTTATTATGGAACGGAGGAAGAAAGAAGTGAGCCCAGTAATTATGATGGAGAAGAAGATGTAGAAGTAGACAGTGCAGGATATGTAAATGATGTTAAAAACGTACATGTGAATTTCAGTGGAAATGAAAAAGAAGTCGGAAAAGATTCTAGTGGAAATTTAAAAAGCACTTTTAAAGTATTAAGTCCAGAAGACACAAAATCTTTGAATCATTTGCATCAGATTAATAAAAGTATTTTTGAAGATGGAGATACCAAAAATAAGGGTGTAAAACAGTCAAATGTAATAAATGAATTTATTTTGTTAAGTCATAATAATTATTGTTTTTATTTAGTGTGGGTTACCAAATTATTAATAAATCATCGAGTGGAATATAAAAGTTTGATTGAATCTTATATAAAAATATATAATATTTTAAAATATCAAAAATATGCACAACTGCCAAGACATGAAATTGTGTTAATTATTTATTTTATATTTACTCTTTGGATAAATGGTACTGTAAATGAGCATTCTTTTTTTTATCACAATTTAGAAAAGTCTTATAGAGAAAAAGGAAAAAATGTTCGTTTTTATTTAAAAAATAAATATGGAAAAGAAGAAATTTTATCCAATTATTCTTTATTAATGTTACTTAAGGAATTAGCTTCGAGATCCGAGTTCTTTATACACTACGCAGCTGATGCTAATATTAGAGAACATGATATAAGTACTATAATATTAAACCCACAAATGTATCATACCTATCATGTAAAAAAAGAAACCATTTTATTTATTATTGATTTTTTTACAGATATATATAAAACTTTTAAAGACGCATTGAGGAATATAGATATCTTAAATTATATTAAGCAATTTCAAGCTATGGGTAATTTTCTTGAAAACTTTAAAAATTTCTTATCCAAAATATATGAAATAGTTTTAATGGAGTCATAAATATAGGAATGAAGTATAATGGAGTATAATGAATTATAATGGAGTATAGACATGAAATAGACATATTGCTTTTTCTATAATGGAATCAAACCAAATGATAACGACAATTCTATATTGGGGATTTTATATTTTTAGGGTTGTAAATTTTAGATTTCATATGTTATATTCTATATTTTAGATTTTATATTTTATAATTCAAATTTTATATTTCATATTTTATATTTCAAATTCCCAAAGAAGCGATACTTTTAAGAAAAAGATGGTTTAAGATATAAAGTATAATGAAAGTACTCTAAAAGTATTATACAAATAAACAGGACATATTAAAATATGTATATATTTTTATACACAATATACATATATTTCTCTAGGAATGTTTTATATGTATTTATATATATATATATATATATTCTATACAAGAATTAAATTAACTCTTTTCAAGAATATGTATATAATCTTAAATTAAATAAGAGAATATAAAATTAGTGAAGACATTGTTATTAATTTTTTCTTTTTTTCTATTTTTTTTTTTATGTATATGTTTCATTTGAACATAGTGTATTACATATGTAATTCAAAATGTGTTTACCTTTGCATATTTTATTTTATTTTATTTTATTTCATGTCTTCGTTTATTATTCATTATTTTTAATCTCTTTTTAAATTCATTACATCTTATACGTGTTTTTTCAAAAAATACTTTTTGGTTATATGTATTCATATATAAATGTATATATATACGTACTTATACATATTGAAATCCTAAATTAATTTTTTTTTTTTTTTTTTTACAACTTTTTTGACATGTTTCTCATTTTATCTGTTCTGTTTCATTTGTTCCATTTCAACTGTTTTTATTTTACATATTCGTTTTTTTGCATTTTATTTTTTAACCGAAATTAAACAAGGCAACAAATACATATGAAAACAAAAAAAAAATAAATAAACAATAGCCCTACATTCACAGGGAAATTAGATAGAACTTTTAAAAAAATGGAATTAATGGAATAAGTGAGTTAAGGAAATACCATACTTCGAGTGGTTGTGAGGTGTTGGACAAACTTTGTGTAATGACGAATAACCACGTCAAAGACATAACATAAAGGAGAAATGAATTATTTAATTAATTAGAACTAAAAGAAAATGAAGACTAAGGACAAGAGGCTAAGCGTTAAAAGCTAAGGGAATTGGTAAACTAAAAAAAAGGAAGAATCAATAAAAAGAAACATGAAAAAAAAGAAAGAAAAGAAAAAAATAGATTATATGAGTAAGGAATATAATAGATTAAGAGAAGGAAAAAAATCAAAAATAAAAAAAAATATAAAAAGAACAAATCACTGATTAATGTGTGATAACTGTTTCATAAGTATATGGTGGAATCAACATCAAACAAAAGGGTTTAGCAAAACCCACTGCATGCGGTATAAGGAGAGTTTTATTTGCTAAAATTTCCTAAAATCTGCTAAAAAGAAAAAATAATTACAAGAGTGATTAAGTGATGAAAAACAAAGAAAAACAAAAGAAAAGAAGAAACAAGGAAACAACAAAAAAATAGAGAAAACAAAAAAGAAACATGAAATAATATTTTTTAATAAATCTTCTATATTTCTGTAAAAAAGAAAAAAAAAAATCATCTTATTTGTAACATTTAACAACGACACAATAACATGTGTATATTTGAGAATAGAACATGAACAGAAACAAAAAATAAAAAAAAAATAGAAAAGTGAAGAGAGAGGGGTGTAAGGAGAATTCATAGAAATAGTCTGCATCTGAAACTAGTAACAAAATAACAATTTTTTTTTTTTTTTAAATTAATTACATGTATTAATTTTTTTTAAACGGAACTTGACACTTGGTACCATTTAAACAAAAAAATTATATTTTTTTTGAGAAATTGTACTCACATTAGAAACAATTAACTAGACCCACTGTTTAAAAGATGCATATATATTAAATGACAATAAGAATTCATTTATATATATATATATATACATATATATATGTATAATTTCATATGCATCTACTTTGTGTTAATTGAAAAATCGAGTTAGTAACCTGTTTACCTTTTGCTTTGACTATATCTCTTTCTGTTTCTCTTTTTCTCCTTATCACTAATAAGTGATGTTTGTTTTATGTTTTTGATTTCCTTTTCAATACAAATTCGACATGATGAAAAAGAAAGTATATTTTTTAGTTTTTTCCTTTCCCCTTTTTATAAATGCTAGCAATATGGGAGGGATTAACAAAAACAGGAATTTATTAGAACAAAATTCAGCAGAGGTAATGAAAACAAATGCTGAAGAGAACACATCTGTAAAAATAGGTGGAGACACATGTAAGATATTTTCATCTGATGAGGGGAATCCAGAAAAGTAAAAAAAGAAAAAAACTAAAATAAAACAAATAAATAGAATACTTTTAATTTTAAGATTAGTATTTGTGTCATTTATTTATATATTTTCATTTTGTTCTTATAGTGTTTTAAAATTTCATTTTCTTTTATAATCCGTTTCATTTATTGTCGCTTTTCTCTTATATCCATTTCTTTATATTTCATATTTATTGACAGGTGTTGGTGCCCAAGAGGGTATATTATGTGTAATGAAGAGGACGTATTGAGTGTACAAAAAAAATTATCAGAAATTGCAATAAAAGAAGAGAGATTAAAAGCCACTCCCAAATGGTTACAAAGATTATGTGATGATTCTGAAAAATATGGATTTAAAGGTATGTCGGTGATTATAGATTATGAATTAAGTGTTATTTGTAAAGAAGAATCAACCACTGAGTTTGCCGATCTAAAAATAATAGCAGCGCCTGATTGTATGCCACTTAATGTATATGAAGAAGAAAAAAAAGAGGATCCTGTTTACTCTTCTACAAGAAAATGTTCGATGAATCATTTTTTTTTGTGTAAACCCGTATCTAATGATGTTATACAAAATTGTTTGTTCACACCTTGGACAGAATGGAGTGAATGCAAAGAGAACCAGAGAAAGAGGTGGAGAAAAGTTCTCCGATCAAGTCAAAATTCAAATACCGATTGTCTATGGGAAAATGAAATAGTAGACAGAAATATAATGGTAGAGATTGAGAAGTGTTAATAATAAGAAGAAAATAAAAAGGACTGGTAAATGAATACACAACAAAACACAGTGATATATGGAAAGACAGATAGATAAACAAAAAGAAAAAAAAATATTTAAACTGATTAACGGATAATGTAAAATATACATTATATATGTACAAGTCATTTACATTTCCTTCTCCTTTTGATAAACAATGTATTGAAAACAGAAAAAAGGAAAAAAAAAAAAAGACAACAGTTTGTAACATATAATATACAAATTTTACATTTTTTCTAAATATGGAATCAGTATATGATTTTTAACAGTTTTTTTTTTTATTTCACCTTTGGAATTTGATTTAATTATTGATGATTATTTAGTAGTATATACAAATTATGATTGTTTTTTCTTGTTGTTTTTAATACAATTTTTTATTCTCTTCTTTTTATGATATGTAAACATATATGTATAAATAAGTTACACCAAACAAAAGAAAATGTTAATGGAAATTGAGACGGGAGTTATAAAACGAACGGTGCAATTTTGAATTCGAAAAATATGCTTCCTTTTTAATGGTACCCAATACTATACTTACTTGTAACTACCCTATTGATATGATATTTTGTACTTTTCATTTTTTTTAAGTTTTTTTTTTTTTTTCTTTATCAACAGTTCAGTAGTTTGTCCAGTCACTATCGTTTTTTTTTTTTTTTTTTTCATTTGTTACTATTATGATTTGATTTATAACATTTCATTTTTATATAAATAAATAAAAAAATTCTAATTTTTGTTATTGTTTTAGATGAACTTAATTAGGAACTGTCAAAATGATGACCATATCATAACAATAACAGCACAAGAAAAACACAAAACAAAAACAAAAACAAAACAAAAACAAAAAAAAACAAACACAAAACAAAACAAACCAAAAAAAACAAAAAATGTGTCAAACTTATAAAAATGAACTTCTGTAAAAATAAACATTGCACAGAATTTCTATTGATACAGACAAACAAAAATAAGTAAGGAGAGCTTGAAATAAAAGAATATATATGTTTAATAAACAATAACAGGATATGGAATAGGTGACAAAAATAAAAACATCCAGGAAGTAATACAAATGTGATAATGAAAGGAACTGAACATGAATAAAAAACATTAAGAAAATTATACAACCGTATAATATCATATGATGTGTTTATATAGATATTGGAAAACAGAAAAAACTAATAAAATGAAAAACAATACAAAAAAATATCTTTAATGTAAGTGATTAAATATATACAACTTTGTGTAGTAGAAAATGTTTTAATAACCAGATTCCAAATAAAATATAAACACTTTCAAACATTTTTAAACACTTTTGTAAATTAAAAACAATACTAGAATCAAACCATATATAATAAAAAAAGGAGACATCTGGTTGATATGGTTGATATGGTTGATATGGTTGATCTGTCTGTCTGTCTGTCTGTCTGTCTGTCTGTCTGCATTTCTTTTCTTTTCTTTTTTTTGCTATAACTTAAATATATATAGTACCATATAATTTTCTAATTTCTTAAAAAACTTTAGTATTTGAATAAAAGAAGTAAAACCTATTTTGCATATAATAAATAAAATTATAGATTTGTTATAATTTGTTTGTTTCTTTTTCTATTTCCTTGTCTGTACTTTTTTTCTCTTTGTCTTTTCCATTTCCTTCTTAGTCCCCAATTCGAGATATTGATAAATGTGTAAAGATAATGAATATTTTTTTCCCACATTCTGAAAACATATAATAGCAGTATCGTTAAATGCGTAAGGACATTCTTCGGATAATGGAAATGGAATTTCTGAAATAAAATTATGAAGATATATGACTAAATGTTTATTTTTAAAATTATTTTCCCAATTTTTTATTGCATCATTGTTTAATGAAACTTTTAATTTTTCTTCGTGTTTTTGTAATATATGAATACTGTCTGTAGGTATTCCTAATGGTTTATATAAATGTTCTTGATTTTTATAATTAATAAAACTATTACCAAGTATGATTAGATTTGGGATTTTCAAAAAAAAATGAACATTTGAGTACAATAATCGTTCATAAAAAAACACGTTATATAAAATATCTCCATATAAATCAATTTCACAATGAGGCATAAATAAAAGAGCTTTTTCTTTTTCTTCTTTTATATGAACCATTTCAATAGAATCACTTTTACATGTTGTTTCACTATCTGATTTGTTTATAACTTCGATTTCTTTTGCTTCCTTTTCATTTCCTTTTATATCTGTTTTTTTTTTTATATATGTCTTTGCTTTTATATATGTTTTTGCTTTTTCTGTCCAATCTTTGTCCTTGTTTTCTATTTCTTTCTTTGTCTTTATCCATTTTGTATCAACATCCAAGTACCATTTTTTCTTCTCTTGTTTCCATGTGTCATTTTGTGTTGTTTCAAAAATTGTTCCATGACAGGAATTGATTCTCCTAAGATTTGTACAATTTTCTTGGTCTTTTGTTTTCTTTAGTTTACTGTATAATTCCTCTATAATAGGCATTTCCTCTATTGGTGCCAAAACTTTAATATTATAGAAATGGAAAACTTTAATATCTAGATCTGTTATTTTTGGATCATACAAATATATATTTTTAATTTTATTTTTTCTTTGTAATAACAGAATAAAACTAAATTGATATAAAGTTGATGTTTTGGCATTTAATTCTCCACTTGTAAATGTTCCTAATCCTAAACATAAGATATATTTATATAGAAACCCCTTCTGTTCCTTTTCTTTATTTAATGTTGTAATAAATGTATTAAAAAAATTTCCTTTTTCTAAAATGGAAATATATTTTTCTATAGTTTTAATTATTTGTTGACATTTTAATTTGTCTTCTTTTTCTTTTTTTTTTGATTCTTTAATGCCTATTTTATTAAAATGTGGAAACAAACGTACTTTATTTTCCTTTATGTTTTTGTTTTCTTCTTCTCCGTCGTTTTTTTTTTTTCGTTTTTCTTTTCTCTGGTCCCATCTTATACCTGACTTCCATTTTTTCTGAACTAATTGCCACTCGTTATTGTCGTTCTCCATTTTGTCTTATGATGTTTTATAATAGATGAATTTGTTTTCATCTAGTAATTGCAAATGTATAGTTTTGGGGATTCACTTACAATAGCGTTTCCTCGTTTCTACGATTTCTATTTTTTTTGTGTTTTATATTTTTGTGTTTTTATTTTTTTTTTTATTTTTTTTTTATTTTAATTTCAATTTTAATTTCAATATTAATTTCAATTTTCTTTTTAATTTTATTTTCACTTTCACATTTTATCTTTAATTTTTTTTTTTTTTTAGCTGTTTCAATTTTTAGTTCCCATTGTACAAACCCATTTGTTTCCTACTTCCATTCAACTGTGTATGGTATACAACAGGAACATCATCGCTGTGGTTAAGTCCATTTAAAAACAACAGCAATGATAAATACAACGGTACAAGTGTAAAGAATAAAGACTTTCGCAAAATCAAGAAAGTCAACAGATGTCGAGATAATCAAAAAAAAATGATGAAATGATGATACCTTCTGTTTTGATCAAATAAAAAAAAAAAAGAAAAAAAAAAAGAAAAAAAAAAAAGAAAAGAAAAAAAAAATCTGAGAAGAGAATAATGTCGCCAATTTATAACAGTCAGTACGATTTACAAAAAAAGAAAAAATATGAAAATTAAAAAATGCATCAATAAATAAACAAAATAAATATTTGTTTTTATTTTAGAAAATAAAAAAAGGAATAAGTCAAATTGGTATTTTTGAACAAAATCTCACTGTTGAAAAAATGGCTTGAGAAAAATAAAAAAATGCATATTCCTTATTTGAAGAAAATATATATGTATTAAACAAATTATGTATCTGTGTTTATGTAATATATTTCCAGTACTATCAAAATATCCAAACAAGAATTTTTAATTTCTCATTTTTGATTTATCATTTTTAATTTCTTATTTTTTATTTCTCATTTTTAATTTCTCATTTTTGATTTATCATTTTCCATTTATCATTTTCAATATATCATTTTCCATTTTTTCTTTTGAATTTGCATTTTTGATATGTTTAAAAGAATTTTGTAAATCTTTATAAAACTGGGTGTATATGTTATAAAACTTTAATATATAAATTTCTTGATTTCATGGAATATAGTATACAACTCTGATGTTTATTTGAAAAATTATTATTGCCCTTTATCTATTTATTTTATTGATTTATGTTCTGTTGTTGACCGTTGTCTATATCCCTGATATAGTTTATTTTCCTTTTCTTATTTCACTTGAAAGGTCCAAGTTACAATATGTTTTAATATGTGTAATAATACATATATTATGTATTTAAATATAATTATGTATATAGTATATAATGCATGGATGAACTAGCATTAAACAAGCCAACATAACAAGAATATTAGAATTCTATTTCTTCTATATTTGACATATATTTTATGATGGAATTATATTTAGATCAAATTAAGATTTATATTTAATTAGACATTTATAATTATAATAACATAATTCTCAGTCATAGTAGGTTTCAGTCATACATTCGAAAAAAAAAAACATGTTTGATAAAAGAACATAAACATAAACATTATATATTCATATATTGTAAAAGTAGAAAGAAAAAAAAGATAATAATAATATACGTCATTATTAGTATATATTTATTAGTATATATTTATTAGTATATATTATTAATGTGCATTATTCTTATGCAGAAAAGAAAAAACATAGATATATTTTTTTTATTTCGTTTCAGAATTCCCTTAAGTTATATTATTGATCCTTTGATTATATTTAGTAAAAAATTCAAATAAATATAAATAAATATAAATAAATGCAAATCAATCTCTTTTGGGATATCTTTCTTTTAAAACTGTTAAAGAGACTGGAGTTCTTTTTTTTTTTTTCTTTATAAAATAATATAAGAGATTTGTTTTTATTTCTCTAAATTTATATATTTCCAATTTTATATAAGAAATGTATTCACTGAAATTCATTCATTTTTATTTCTAAAATAAACATAAATTAATATGGGCTAAATTAGAATCACAGAATCATTGGATAGCGA
>LSRZ01000103.1:0-13946 GCA_001625125.1 Haemoproteus tartakovskyi | reverse complement strand
AATCTCTTTATTTTTCTATTGCTCCAGACCAATCATTATATTCCGTGTTTCTTTAGTGAAATAAAAAAGTTAATTATAATTGTTATTTTTTACGATATGTTCCAGTTTTTATATTTATTCCCCCTTCTTTTTTTTTTTTTAAGAGTATTGTGTTTTACTTTTTTTTTTTATATGTTTAGTATCGATCTTGTGATATTTTACCTGGGAATCAAGTATGGGTGAAGGTTCTTTTCAGATATATATATTGCATTATTTTCTTTAGTTAAAATGAAGAATTAGGTTTAGCATTTTTTTATTTTTAAAATTGACCTTATATTACATTTCTTCATATAGTTATATTTGAATATATGGTTTATAAGATATATACATATATGTACTGTTTAAATTCTACTCATTTCTTCTCTGACACTCTCTCTTTTCTTTTGTCATATGTGAATTGACTGACCTATTGATTTTTACATATACCGTTTAACATAATTCGTTTCCTTTTTATTTTATTATTACATAATTAATTGAATTATATATTATGAATGAAAGTAGAACTTCTTCCCCATTTGACCATATGAGTAAAATATATAAAGAAATAATTTTATTTAGTTGTGAATCATTTATTACAACCACTTCAATTCATAATGGAAGAAATGTTTCAACAGTTTCATCCAATAAAGTCAAACCATTGGCACGTTGTATAGATTTGTAAGTAATCACCTACTGAGAGATGTTTGAATACTTATTATGTTTTCCATTTTATATTCTTTCTTTTCTTATGAAATAAACACATGTAGTAAACTATAAATACATGTAGAAAACTATAAACACATGTAGTAAACTATATATACATGTAGAAAAGACGTGGATTCATAGGTTCATAAATAGATGTTTTGTAAAATAAAAGAGAAATTATGTAAAGAACATAAGAAAGACTGTCCCGTTTAAAAAAAACATTACAATACTACAATACATAAACTTCATTTTAGAGACATCCTTAATATTGATAAGGATAATAAAAGATAACTCCAATGAAAAAACGGCAATAACTAATACCAAAAGAGAAATACATATATTGTAAATATAAATACATATATATGTAGATGCTTATGTTATTTCTTAAATATGTATATCGGACATTTATTTTAACCTCTTGTCTTATCTAACTAAATAACTAACTATATATATATATTAGAACTTTTGTAATTCGAAATAAATTTACTGTACAAACATTTTGTTTAACAATTATTTATGAGTAAATCATTTATTTCTTAAATACAGTTTCTTCATTTTTTTTGGTATCTGGAAAATTGAGGTGAAGTGTGTTGAGTCGAGATGGATAAATCTTTTTTTCATATTTACATAAAAACAAATAATTACCATGATAAGTATGATGCCTTAAATGGTAATCCCAATTTAAACGAACATTTGAGGGAAGAAGAGGTGAACGAAAAGAAAAAAGAATTTCATATCATTGGGAGTAAGGAGTAGGAAGTAGAAAGGAGAGGTTTCGAATATAATACCCTCAAAAAAACATTGTTTAATCAGATAATGGGAACGAAGTGAAGATGAAAAATTCTGAAAATGAAAACACGAGTGGTAATACTACCACAAATAATATTCTTAGTGACAGTGCAACAGAAGTGATGTCATTTGAAAAACCATCAAATAAGGATGCCTTCTGTCTAGAAGAATTCGAGAAAAGGCAAAATTTTTATACATCAGCAGAACAAAATGAAAAACATTCAGAATACAAATCCCTAAATAAAAATTGTAATTATATAGATGTAGAAAAAAGAAAAGAAGAAATACCAGAAGAGTATGAGGAAGAATATAATACATGTCAAATGTGGAGAGGAACGGAAAACGAGAAAATAAAGGATACCGATATGGAGGAAGGAGCATATGATGATATATATGTTTTGTGTAATAAAATACAAAACAAAATATTTTTTTCCGAACCAAAAAATGATCGACGATTTCATTCATATCCTTATTATAAAAAAGAACCCCATTATAGATTTAAAGAACGTATTATAAAATCATCTTTAGATAATACAATATTTTGTGAATCTTATTCTACCCCTCCTTGTGTATTTTCTAATGAAAACTTCAATTTCGTTTCTTCATGTTTTACTTCTTTTTTGTCCTTTCGTAATTCATCATCATCTGCACCTAGTTGTTCTTTTAATACTTCTTACCACACCGGTCGTGAATGTCCTGACAACTTCGACAATGAACTGAATTATTCTGTTAGTTCTCAAGGCATGTTAAATTCCGAAATAGAAGAGTCTGCTGTTTTGGGTAGACAAGAAAACGAACCGAACTGTTTCGAGCATGATACTATATATATATATAATGATGCTGTTGCTGTTATTGAAGGTGACGATGTTAAGTTCAAAGAGAACAATTTGAGTGAATGTTTATTAAAAAAAAACGAAAACACGAATAAGAAAAAACCAAGCTTAAAGGAAGAGGGAAAAGGAAAAGGAAGAAGAAATAGAGAGATAGAGCGAGAACGAGAAAGAGAACGAGAACAAGGAGAGGGAAAGAAGAAACAGAAAAGTTCTATGTTCACTAGTAAAAACAGTGTAGAAGAATTGATATATATAATAAATATACAATCTGTTCATGTTATGTTTTCATACCTTATCATTTCTGCTTTTTTTATTGCTATAAATATGTATACAGTGAATGGATATAATTATAAAGAGATAATAGGTTTTGGTATTGCTATGAATGTGATAACATTATTGTGTTTTCTTATTGAAGGATTAATAAATAGTTTGGAATTTTTTTGTAGTTATTCTAATAAATCAAAAGACGTTGATTTTTCATGGCGAATTTTAAATTGTGCTTATTTTGTTTTTTTCATTTTATATTTTTTTATTGTAGTTTTTTTTTGTTTTTTCAAATTTGTTTTTTTTTTATTTACAAAAATGTACTTCACACGAATGTGTAAAGGATTTTTATATGTATCAGTATCAGTACAAGTTATTAAAATACTTATTTCTTCATTTCAAGTGTTGCTTCTTTCTTTACTTCCACATTTTTTTCACGAATGTATAAAAAGATATATAATTTTACATAATAAGCAATTCCCTTTTTTTGTTTTGTCTTTGATTTCTTCTTTTCTTCTCGTTTTTTTATGTTTTCTGTTTGTTGTAAGATTCCATATGGGATATATAGGAGCCACCACAGCTCATATAATTACTAGCATTTTTAATATCTTAGTTCTTTTTTTCTTTTTGAAGAAACATATACACAAGTGCAAAAGGATATCCAATAAAGGGTTCAATGTAATGTCCCATAAAATGTTCGATAAAATATCCAATGAAATGTCCTATAAAATACCCAATGCAGGAAATCGAATCTTTAAAGTGTGGAAACGAAAAAATAAAGAACTGGAAAATGGAGGTGAAGATAAAAATAAACATAAAGATGGTGATGATGATGACGTGGAGATGGATATGCATATGTATATGAATATGGATGATGACGAAGATAATTATCAAGATGAGTATAAGAATGTTGATGTATCTGTAGAAAATAGCAAAGAGGGAGAAATGAAGATGCCAAAAGAGAAGGTCTTTAATCAAGAAATGAGATATTTAAATGAAAATGAAATTTGTTATCCGAGAAGAAAGAAAATATCTAGAATAACTCCATGTAATAATCGGAGATTAGAAGTGGCAAGTAAAAACACAGCAGAAATTAAAAAAGAGTGTTGGAAGAAATGGTCTTTACTGGATAGAAACATAAGTGGAGTAGGAAACGTAGAAAACGTAGAAAACGTAAAAAACGTAAAAAACGTAAAAAACGTAAAAAACGTAGGTACTAATATAGATTTAAATTTAAATTTAGATTTAGATGTATATGTGAATTTAGATGTAAAAGAAAATGTTCTGAAAACAGCTATAAGAGAAAAACATACAGAATATATGTTGAAAGAAGAAGACGAAGACAGTAACAAAGTGGAAATAAAACAATTATATTTTCCAATAGAAGAAGAAAATATAAATTTGAAAAATGATAGAAAGAGAGATAAAAAAAGATGTATGAATGGATATATAAAAGGATATATGAACGGATATGTGAACAAATATATGAAAGAATATGTGAACGAAGATAAGGATGAAAGAGAAAACACATACATAAATTCTAATAACAATAACAAAATAAGTGAATTATTTGATGAGGAAGATATTTTTTTACATATAAAAAATTTTGAAATGTATAATTCCTTCTATCTTTTATTTAACATTCCATCATTATATGATATAGAAACCTTTTGGAATATAGCATATCAAAACATGAAGAATGAGTTTTTTGAAAGATTATCTTTTCAGTTATTATCTTTTGAATCTACTTATTTATCTTTTAGCTCTTCTGTTATTTTTTTACAGATTTCGAACTTTATAAATTTTATTTGTTGCGTTTCCAATTCATGTGGCATTTCATTGGTAAAAATAGTTCATATATATAAAAATTCTCCCACGAAGAAATCAAAAGAAGAAGAAGAAAAGAAAATGTGGATAGCCGTATTTTTAATTATGTTTCAGTTCTATTTTTTTTTGTTCCTGGCTTATATATATAGAAACAAAATAATTCGTTTTCTATATAAATATGATATGAAATTGCAAAATAAAGTTTTACATATGTTTCCGTTGTTAACAATTAATCTCATATTTGAAATTTTGTGTTGTATTTTATATAGTCTTATTAAAGGCTTTGGGTGGCAACGGAAAATTTCTTTTTTTTTTATTGTTCTGCATGGTTCCTTCCACTTTTAGGATTGTTTTTTGCATTATATTTACATTTAGATATATATGGGTTACTATATGCTAATTTGATTATTGTTATTACTTTTGTTTTTTTTAGCATATTTATATTGTTAATCAGTAGTGTCGACTGAAAGCAATGTATATATATATATATATATATATATATATATAAGTAATAATATACGTAAACCTAATAATATACCTATACGTAATAATATACCTATACACAATAATATACCTATACGTAATAATATACCTATACACAATAATATACATATATACAATAATATACATACACATATACACAAGATATGTATGTATACATTGATGTTGACTATTTGGATCACTGAATACAAATATATTTGCATTGTTATCACATGCGTGAGATGGTCATAAGTTTCTCATGATGTTTTTAGCTGACAATGTTTATTAAGAAGAAATTTTATCTTTTCATTTTGATGTAAAGAGAAAAAAACGTATAGTGTTATTTATTTATTTGTTTGTTCATTCATATATTAATTCACATATACACGTATGTATTCATTTATACATATATATATATATTTTTTTTTTGTGTGGGAATTGACCAATTAATTACTACTATTTTGAATTTTTTTTTAGTTCGAATGGAAAACCTGGATTTTAACATCCACATACCTCTTTCTTTCATCTTTGTCAATTTGTGTTTTTCTATGTGTTATCATGTGTTACCATGTGTTATCATGCATTACCATTATATATTTTTTTTTTCTTTTCGGTTAATATATTTTCATTTTTTCAAGTCAGTTTTCTTTTGTTCTAAACTGCTATATATAAATTTAAGCTATTTTTTAAATGTAGAAAACTACTATATTTTAACATTTTTTTTTTGATTCAAATGAAGGAAAACAAGAGAGTAGTATTATTTCTTATTGCGTAACGGTAAACATCTATTTTATTTTACATAATTTTTTTTTCTTTTTTTTTTGTACTTTTTAAATGCCTTTTTACTTTACTGCTTTTAAATCAATACATATGTCTTCTGATTTGATGTAACAAAAAGATTCAACGAAATCGGATCTAATCCAAATATACAATTAACAGCAACAAATGTTCCATACAAATATATAATGCGATAAAATTGCTACTAACTGAAAAATACTCTCATAATGCATTTATATATAATACATAATATTTTTTTTTTAATTAACCAAATACATTATAATTAAATAGTGTTACTTCAATTTGTTTCAGAGCATGTTAAACTGATCTGTTTTAATTAACGTAATTGCTTGAGAAAATTATAACAAATTGCATTTCTTATATATGCTTATATGTATAATTTCAATTTTTTATTGTTTTTTTTTTTTTTTTTTGAGTTCTATATTTATTTTCTTTTTTTTATTGATTAATTGAATAAAAATGATATAAATATGCTCTCATACTTTCTTATATCCTGAATATGTAATATATTTATTTTATATAATTTTTCATATCTATTTTTTTTTCTTCACAATATTTTCGCTTTTTGTAATATGACTGTGGGTCCGTTGGTTTGTTAGTAACTTATTAATTTTTTTTTTTTTTTTTACTGTACAAATTAAAGCTCTATATTTTTATAAATGACTTCAATACAAAAGACCTATGCCATTTTTTGGTTTCACTTGCAAAATTAAGATTTATTAATGAATCGAATATTGAATGCACGAGGAAAAAGAAAAAAGGTTAGCAAAACAAGTACACAAGCAAATTAAAAAAAAAATAAAAAAAAGCAGTAAAATTATTCAGTAAATTAAAAATAAATGAATAAACATAAAAATTGAGACGTTTCGACATATCCCGAATAGCAAGAATAAGTAAAAATAAAAAAATAAAATTCGTTTCAAGCGAACACCATATATATATGAACATAGTGGATACATATATTTCAATTAATATAAATGTATATCATATGAACAAAAATTAAATGCATTTTTCATACGTTTCTTTTATAAAGCATATATAATGGTATTTATTCTGTATACATATACGTTATGTATGTGTTATGTTGTTACTTGTGTATCGTTAATTTTTATTTTCCCGGTTTATGTATTTTTCGATAATTTTGTATTTTTTTTTTTATTCGATTCTGATTTGGTTTTTGATTCCCATTTTGATTTTTATTTTGATTCAGCTTTCCATTTTTTTCTTTTTTTTCTCTTTATTCCCCCCTTCTCTCCCTCTGTTTAATTTTCAGTTTTATTTTATTATTTTTTTTTTTTCCCTTTTTATTTTTTTTTTTTCCCTTTTTATTTTTTTAGCATCGTTGATGCCGTTTTTGATATACTTTTCCGACGCTTTCTATTTTCCAACAATTATTATTTTCTGAGACTCTGTTCATAGTTTTCTGAGCAACTAATCCGTTAGTAAAAATACTCCATAAAAGTGCAACTGTAATTATAGATCGATGAAATCGATAAGATGTAGGAAATGGAATAATTGAGAACATGTCAGAACGGTGAACATGAACTGACAGTACAATATATGTATATTCATATTTCCATAAGAAAAAAATATTAAAAAAAAATATATATAATAATTCTGTTGGTGTTATTGATTGTCTGACGGTGCCTCGTCATAATTAAAACTGAAATACATCAATAAGGAAACTAATTTTAATATTCCCTTATTGGGCTTATTCTTTTTATATATATTATATATATATGCGTATATATCCAATCCATTGGTAGAACCGATAATATAAAATACTACTACACAGTTTACAGAAAGATTACAAGTGAACTTAGGGCAAAAAAGAGAAAGAAAAAGAAAAGACAACACGATGGATATAGATGAACATTTCGAAAGCGGAGCTGATGCTGGAGCTGATGCTGGAGCTGATGCTGGTGCTACTGCTGGTGCTACTGCTGGTGCTAGCACAGGTGCTGAAAACAACTCAGTGGGAGAATCAGTTTCTACTAGTTTAGCAGATCAAGGAATAGTTGTCCCACTGCAGGAAAGTGAAAAGAAAATTGATGTGTTTGAAGATCAAAGAAAAGGAAGAATAATAGAAAGGGAAGACAATGTATGTGAAAATACATTGTTGTTTGTGACAAAGCGACATACATGTAACTTTGAAGATGTAGAGTTTGCAGAAGATATAGAGCTTGCAGAGGATGAAGAGTATGAAGAGTATGAAGAGGATGAAGAGTATGAAGAGGATGCAGAGCTTGAAAATGTTGCAGAGCTTGAAGATGTTGCAAAGCTTGAAGATGTTGCAGAGCTTGAAGATGTTACAGAGGATGCAGAGGTTGCAGATGTTCCACAGGAGTATGAAGCATTTGAAGGATTAAGATATGAGACAGGTGTAAGACAAATGCAAGATTCCAATAATGTTGTGCTAGATGGAAATGAAAATGAAAATGATTCAGCTGTAGAGAATTCTCAGGAAGGAAGTTCATTAGAAGGTGAGTTTTATACGGACAGTCTAAAGGATGATAATAATTCCATTAAGAAGAAGATTGCATCTTTAACGGATGTGATTGATACATCAGAGAATTTGGGGATTAAGAGAAGAAACAAGAAATCTCCTGATGTGAATATTCACAAAATAATGGGTTTAGTAGCAAAAGATACAGCAAAGATGAAACAGATATGTGTTCTTAAAGAAAATAATAGATGCCTGTGTTATTATCCTATGCTGACACCATACCACCATATAAAGAAACTTGTTGATATTTTAATTGAGGAGAACTATGAATATGAAAATACGTGGACTGTGTATTGGGATGCGAAATTCATTGCTCGTCTTTTGTATGAAGGTCTGATTCCAGTGGCTAACAAATCAGAAGTTAAGCAGGTGGTAAATGACGTAGTAATAAAATATGAAGAATCTTTGTTAATTCCGAAAATACATTATATAAGGTCTTGTATGCATCCAAGTGAAATTCACATTTCTAAAAAAGTGAAAAAGTTGTGTAAACATTTTTATATAACTGTTGATAAAGATTTTGATGGTGTGGTAAAAGGAATTATTGAAAAGCATGGGGAAAATTGGTTGTACCCGTTTATCCAGAAGGAGTTTAAAAAATTGTTTGACAAAGAAGAGAAGTATAAAAATGTCGAAATGCATTCTGTTGAAGTATGGTACGGAGACGAATTAGTTGCTGGAGAAATTGGAAATTCCATAGGTGCTGTATATACGAGTTTAACAGGTTTCCAAAGAAAGAACCATGCCGGAACTATTCAGTTGTGTGCCTTGGCCAAATTGCTGGAACATCAGAAATTTGAGTTGTGGGATTTAGGTATGTTATTGCCATATAAAAAAGATATTGGATCAAAAGAAGTACCAATGAGAGAATTCTTTATTAAGCATAGAAAATATAAACATCAAGAAGCCGAATTTAGAGTACCCTTTAGAGAAAAGCTCAACTGCAGTGTTCTTATAAAAGGAACAAAACCAGAAGATTTTGATTAATGTAATATAAGGAATTACAAGAATATATAAGGGTATAATCACATATATATATATATATATGTATATAAAGGTATTAGATATTATGTGAAAGAACATGTTATGAGTTAATGTAAACGGATTGGGCCTGGTTGAACCTAATCTGATTTGGTTTTGATGCAACCCTAGAGAGCTTGGTTTTTCTTAGCACTCCTTTATATTTGGTTTAAACTGAGCCTATTCACTGTACATCTACTACAATACATACATATACCTATACATATTTAGGAGGGAGCAGGTAAATGTGTGAAATCATTACCATTTATGCCGTTTTCCATTATGCTGTGTGTCGGCGTCTCCCATTGCTTTCATTTGTATCATTTTCATTAGTAGCATTAATGGTAGTATTAGTATTAGTATTATTAGCAGCAATGGTATTATTATTATTATTATTATTATTATTATTATTATTCTGTTTTATTATTTATTATTATTCGGTTTTATTATTTATTATTATTATTACTATTATTATTTATTATTATTATTATTAGTAGTAGTATTATTATTTATTATTATCATTATTTATTATAATTATTATTATTTATTATTATTCTAATTATTATTTATTATTATTATTATTTATTATTATTCTAATTAATAATATTATTGTTTGTATTATTTTTGATAGTACCACTGTTGCAACTAATTATTATTGTTCGAATTATTTCTATGACTGTTAGTTCGACAATTTTTATCTTCAAACATAGTCATCATTATGGGTCCTACTAGAAATGTTACTAAGATTTTTATTTATATTTTACCTACTGTAGTGATATATATATATATATAAATTTATATATATGTGGTGTACTTTTTTTATATCTTGTTTTTTTTTTTCTGGAGTCAACCGGTATACCATGTAACCATAGAAGTTTCAGCTGATACATGCTGAATAAACTGGTTGACAAATATATTTCACCGTTTTATACGAATACATATAGATATAAATATATCATATATATATATATATATACATATGTACATATCTATAACATACCTATATATGGTTTTTTTTTTTTTTTTTTACAGTGTAATGAATATATTTCAGACATTTTTATGTCTGAAATATTTGGTTTGTGCTTACCATAAGTTACAACAGTATATATAGCTACCTTTAATGAACCAACAACTACCATGTTTAGTTTTATATAGTTTTTATATAGTTTAAATATAGTTTTTATATAGTTTTTATGTAGTTTTACTTGTTTGCATTTGCTTTACACCACATGTTCCTAATTTAATTGTGTCATTTATATATATATATATATATTAAATATATATATAATTATTTCTACTATTACATATTTTTTGGTTTCGTCTGTTATTCACTTTATTTTACTTTAATATTTTTCTTGAATCGTTTTGTCCGTTTTTACTGTGAGTGTAATCCTGTTTACTTAAAATAGAAATCATTACAAACACATGTATATATATACACACGAACATATATATGTATAATTATATACGTATAGAATTTGCATATGTATAAGAGCACATATGCATATGTATATATATATATATATACAATTTTTGCAAACGAAGTGTGTCTTTATTTTGGAAATGTATTACATCTGTTTCAGTCTGTTCGATATAGTATGTTCTGCTTCTCTTAGGAGAGTCATTTTAAAAAATACTTGCTGTGCATCACTACACAAAACAGAACACAAACACAAGTGTATTAAGACGACCGTTGTTGTCATTAATGCATAAAGAATTAATGCAAATGCAAGATAGAACATAAATTGTAGTAAGAACTCTTTTTGTTCCCCCTTTAATGTAAACATCATGTGAAATGAAAAGAGGTAATATTTTGTTATGTCATTTCAAAAGAAACTTTTTTTATATATACTTTTCTTTTCTCTATTTCTCTTTTTTTTTTGTTTCCATTTGAGGATCCTTTTTTTTTTTTTTTTTCTTTTTTCCCTCCACCCGTTTTTCTTTTATTTATTTTTTCATTTTCTATACCGTATACAACCATGTGGAATAGCAGATCTTTTGGGGGCTGACATTTTTTTTTTTTTTTTTTTTGTTTGAAATGGAATGGATGATAACAGCTTTAAGAAACTTTTAAAACAGATAATTTATTTGGAATGAAAATTAAATAAGCATTCACAAAATAAATTTAAACAATGTTCTGACATGTTTTTAATTTAATTTGTATCAAAATAAATTGAAAACTGATCAATAAGAGTGATATTGGTAAAAGGGAACATTTTATAAATACCGTATTCAAGTTTTCATTATGTTTTTGAATTATCAAAAAATGAACATGCTTAATTTTTTTTTTTTCCTTCTTTTTTTTTTGATAAAATTGATAGAAACTAGTTCAGCAATTTTGTAGAGATTTTTTAAAATATAAAATAATTAATAAGACACAAAAATAAGTTTCGATTGCATAGATCTTTTCTGTTTTATCATTACCGATATTACCAACTAGGAGAACATAAGTCAGCAATTAAATTGTGTATTGAGAAATGCAAAATATGATTTTGATAATTTTTAAAAAAATTCATTTGAATTGGTTTGAACCATGTCTGTATTTTTTATAACGCTTTGTGTTGTGAATAGATATAATAGATATACTTAATTTTTTTTTTTTTTTTTTTGAGAATATAAGAATGGACTACTACATAAGATTCAGACAAAAGGTGGACGCCTTTTGTTATTGGTATCGAACTTCTAGTATTGGTCATCGAAATTTTGTGTGGCTTTTTTTTGGCAGTTTTTGTGGTTACATATATGGGAAGATTGAATATACAAGAAAAAAAAAGAATAAAGGGATATATGGAGATTTAATATATGTTGACGAATACGTAGTAGATGAGAAAAATATAAAAGAATTTGAAAAGAATTATAACAAATTAAATATTCATGCTTTTAAGAATAAAGGTTATGAATACACAAAATTATTTAAAGCTATTAACTGGGAAGATTCTCCTTTAAGTTATTTACAGTTGCGACTTTGGAATAATGCAAATGCATATGATACTTATATGAAAAGTAATAGTATTAACGAATTGGCTAATAATGTAAAAAAGAACTGTATTAGTCATTCCTCTAAGAAATATGAAACTGTTGTTGATGACTCCATAGTAAGATTAATTCCTTAAATTTTGTATCGAAAAAAGTGTTCTCCATAAATAAGTTCATTTTGGAAAACTGTATTCAGTAAAAAAAAAATATTTTACATTGATATCAAAAAGAAACGTAATGTATTCATTTTGTAATGAACGGATCACGAGATGGAGTCATTCGTGTAAAAAAGAGGAACTTTTTATACCGTTTCAAATATATATATATATATATATATATATTTTGTTGTACAATTATTCCTAATTTTGCTTGCATTGAGAGCGTTCTTATGTATAATAATTTGTTCTTTAATGGTTTGGGTTTTTTTATTTTTTTTATTTTTATTGTTTTTTATTTTTTTATTTTTATTTTTTTTTATTTTATTATTTATTTTTTTTTTTTTTTCTTCATATACTTTCGTTCTGTGGTTATCCGTTCCTTCAAAATGTTTCAAGATAATATAGAATTAAATTCAAAAATTATATTTTATATTTCATTTTTAACGTGTTTTGTTGTAAAATCAAATACTATAAAGCAGTTAATTCAATGGAATTACGAATTGTTCAAATCGTTACAGATGGTTTCTTTCTTCGTACCGCGCCATTTCTCCTTCCTCTGTTTTTGTTCTTTTTGAACATCATCTTTGCATTTCATTAGTTCTATACCGCACCACTTAATTATGTTGCATTTTTGTTTTTTAAACATAAGTACTTTTTTTCTTTATTTTAAAAATGATAAACCAAATAAAGGAAAAAACAATGAAATAGAGGAGAGGAAAGGTAAGGAAATAGAAGGAAAGGAAAGGGAAGGGAAGGGAAGGGAAGGCGAAAAAATCAAATGAATAATAATTTGTAGAGGGGTTCAATTCATAGAGAGTTAACTGTTAAAACATAATTCTAAAGCATTAACAAAAATGCTAAGAACCAATTAAAAAAAAAAAAAAAGTAATATACATATATATATATATATATATACATATATATCTAAAAATAAAGAACTTGTAATTAAAAGAAATTCTGTTTTGTTTAAAATGCTTAGCATGATTACTTCTACATAAAAAAATGTAACACAACAAACACAGAACTGATCTCCCCTTGTTAAAAAGAAAAGGAAAAGAAAAAGAAAAAGAAAAAGAAAAAGAAAAAGAAAAAGAAAAAGGAAATATAAAGAATAATTTATTCAAAAAAAAACAACATTTTTAAAATAAGGAAGGAAATCAAAATGAACATTTTACAAGAATGGGAGAGGAGGTATCTTTAAAATTAAAAATATAAAAAAATAAAAAAGTGAAAAAAATAAAAAATAATAAAAGCATAAAAAAACACAACTAATGTTTTAAAAGAAAAAACATTTGAAACTACCAATTCTATAATATTAAAAGTTAAAGTAATTTAAAAAAGAAGTTTATACATTTCATTTTTTAATAGTTTATTCATTTATATTTCCATAATGTATTATATTGATTCCAGTTCTATACATTAAGGTACTACATCAGTATATATATATATATTATACAAATTATAAGGAACATCAAGTTCTATATATATATATATATATATATATATATATTAGTAACGGTAATAAAAGTTACCTTCTTTTTACTACGAATGACTCCATCTCGTGATCCGTTC
>LSRZ01000102.1:12137-34248 GCA_001625125.1 Haemoproteus tartakovskyi | reverse complement strand
ATTTTATTTGAATAGAAACATAATAGATGAATTGTGATGATATTTCATTAGAACTTGTTCGATAGATGTAACAATTTCTACTAATACAAATTTCAAATAACGTTAAATATAAAATCAATGAAAGTTCTTAATAAGTAATATATAATGAAACAAAACAGAAAAAACTACTTTCTAAATAGTTTTTAAATAGTTTCTAAATAATTTGTAAAAGGGTAAAAAAAAAAAATATCCATATTCTTTATTTGTTTTATATATATAATATATATATATATATCAAATCATTTTCTTATGTTAAGAAAAAAAAAAGAGATATATATATTCTCTTTTGAAAACATTACAAAGAAAATTTTAATAATCTATATGTATTGTTTTGTTTTCCTTTTTTCATATAACAAACTGTAACATTTTCTATTCTTCTTTTCTTTTAAAATAGAAAGAAAAAAAAGAAAAAATACTAAAAATCTTAGTCGAACAATTAGATGAAAAAATCAAATTTGTTTTATAAACCTTTCTTATTTTCTCTCTTAATTTAAAACAATGTAAACAGAAAAATTAGTAGTAGAAATGATTTTCAATATAAAAGGAAATATATTGTATTATATTGATAGAAACCTATACTTGAAAAGTGTTTAACTAGTCAACCAATTAACTAATTTACTAATTAACCAATTTACTATTTAACCAATTTACCAGTTTACTAATTAATTAACGAACGGACCTGTGAATAAAAAAATCGAAAGAATGCTTAATTTGTCGTATTAAAAAATTAAAGTTACAAGCTATTAATTTATAGCAAGTAAAAAAAAACAGAACGAAATTTTTTTTCATTTTTTTTCTTTATTTGTTGACTTTTCTGAATGTTCATGAATTCTTAATTTTACAAAATGGATGATGTATTTTCCATTTTTCAAAAAAAAAAGAAAAGAACTACAACGTCAGCATCAAATGAAGAAAAAACAAAAAGGCGAAGTTTAATAAACCCGAATAGAACTACTACTAGAAGAGCACATCATGAAAATTATGATGGATCGAGTAGTTACAGTAGTATGACTGATACAACAGCAGGAGGAAAAGGAAGAAATAAACAAACAAATAGTAACGAAATTGAAAATATTATAACAGCTGAGTTTCCTGCTTTGCCGAATAAAAACCCTGAATCATGTGTCTCTTTTTATTATATACAATATTTAAGAAATCAATTAATATATGGAAATAGGAATATACAGATAGATGAAAATATGAAATCTATTGCTGAATCTTTACTCGATAAAATTGAAAATGATATATATGAATCTGAACATAGTGAAGACACAAGTGATAAATATAAAAAAGATATTAGAACAATTATATTTAAATCTATTTTTGACAGATATTATAAAATATATACTACATTTATTACATATGCTGAGAATATTCCTTTGCCGAATAATTTATATGAATATGCTTTAAGTAATGGTGTATATATTCGTTCTAAAAAAAATGAAGATTTTAATTGTAGAGAGAATATTCACAATATTTATGCTTATTTAGATAATGTAGAGGTTGGAGAAAATGATTTATCAATTAATAGTGAAAATATTTTTATTGACACTATTGATATTAGTAAACCTACTATTATTAATAAAGCATTAATAAATTTAGATATAGATATTGAGTATTTACCTTTAAAATTTAATTCTTCTTACTTTTATAACAATCTTCAATGTGCTAAAATATTTTTAAATGATTCTATAAACTTATCTATTTATGATAAAGCATTAGGAGAATTGGTTGTCGTTAAAGCATTGGTAGATATCCCAGAAGTACCAATTGAATATATAGAGGTAATCAGAACAACAACAACAAAAAAAAACAAAAAAAAAATACAATTCGAAAAGAGTATTATTTGTTTATTTTTTTTACAAAATTAAAAATTAAAAACAATATATACAAATAATTTTACATTATTATAAATAGAAAACACCGTTTTTTTTTTTTTTTTTTTTATCAAACTATCATTAATGTGATATAAATGTAAAATGTGATGACGTTTTTTTATTTTTATTTATTTATTTTTGTTATTCATTATTTTATAGGGTTTTGATATTAAAGAAGTGAAAGCAGGAGAAAGATTATGGATGCCAATATATATAGCTATTAGTTTATCTTCCTTTTCCTATATAGACGTAGAATTTCCATTTTGGTTTTATATAAAAAATTTTATTCATATAAAAGATGAAGAATATAAACACACAGACTTATTTGAATTACCATCTCCTTATTTTTTTGAAATATGTTATATGTTTATTGATCAAAAAGTTTTTACTAGAGCTACACCTATTGAAACTGTAGGTCAAAAAAGTTATTTTAAATATATGGCGAAAGTAGCAGGTAATAAACACTTAAACATAAATAAATAATACGTTTTTTTTGCTTTTCCTTTCTTTTCTTTAGCTACAGTCATTTATTTTTAATTCTTTTTCTTTTTCTTTTTTTCTTTTTTTTTCATTTGTTATAACTTTTAAAGGATATGTGGAAGATATAAAACATTGTCGAACAGAGAAAATTATTCGCATTTTAGAAGAACAGAATGTTCATTCCACTCATATATGTATTCCCAATTTACAATATTCAGAAACTCATTTGATAAATTTATCTTTATATAGCTTTTGGAAATATGATAATTCCTTAAGTAATAAATCAAGTGCTATAGATATTACTTCCTATTTACTAGAACCTTTCGTAGAAAAAGAGGATGAAGAAGAAACGAATTTATTAGAAGATTTATAAATATAAAATAAAAATAGAATATGAAGATATAATTTAAATATACGATTTAAAGATATTATTTAAATATACGATTTAAAGATATGATTTAAATATACGATTTAAAGATATGATTTAGCAATACGATTTAGCAATACGATTTAACAATACATTTTAACAATACAATTTAACAATACAATTTAACAATATGATTTAACAATACAATTTAACAATAGGATTAAAAATGTTTGCATTTTTTTTTCTATAATTCTTTTTTAGTAGTTCTGCTTCGTTTTGATTCGTTTCTATTTGCTTCTTCAACTTTAATTTATATGAACATTCAGAAAAATAAAAATTGTTCTATACAGAAGGAATTTTTTCATTTCCTCTTTTCTTTGCACATATACAATATGTATATATAAATATATATATATACATGTATGTGTATAAACTTGGGGTAATTGAATTGGTAAATGAATTTTCAATCCTTTTTGTTCTCATAATAAATTCATTAAAAAAATTATTAATTAATTTACATATTAATGTAAAAAACAACTGAACTTATATGATTTTTTTTATATTAAAAATAAAAAATATTATAATTGTAGAAACTAATAAAACAACATATAACACATGTCGAAATATTACAATATAATATTAAAGATATTTACTTGCAAAATATCAAGTGTATGTTTTTTTTTCTTTTTTTTTTCTTCTGTTTTTGATCTGAAACGAATAGTTCTAATTTCATTTTTTTTTTTTTTTTTTTTCTACTAGTGTACTAGCCAAATAATTTTTTTTTTTTAAATATATTTTTATTATTATTCTTTTTTTTTATTATTTTTTTTTTTTATTATTCCTTTTTTTTATTATTCCTTCTTTTCTTTTTCTTGTTTCTCCATTCGGTTTGGTTCAATTTATGTCGCTCTATGTGCGCACGGATTGAGTTTTAAAAAAATATAAAAAAACGTAAAATAAACTAAAAGAGTGACAAAAGAAGTGAGAGAAGGAACAAGCGAAAAAGAAAGAGACAAATGAAAGAAATAAAAAATAAAAAAAGAAAGAAAAAGAAAGGGAAAATAAAAAAGCAAAATGCAACATTTAAAAGCTTTTCCATAAAATATCCATAGAAATTTCTATTAGCATTTTGACATTGAAATTTATTTTTTTTTTGGTGTTTCTGTTTCTATTTTATTTTTGTGAAAATATATTTTGTGAAAATATATTTTGTGAAAACATTTTTTGCATTGTGTCATTTTCAATTCATAACAAAATGTAAGAAACTATAAGGTAAGGTATCTTAAAAAAAAAAAATAAAGAAAAAACAATAAATAATAAAAAATAAAGAGAAAGGGTGAAAAGGTGAAAGGGTAAAAGGGTGAAAGAGGGAAAAGATGAAAAAAAGAAAGAAAAGAAAAAAAGAAAAGAATGAAAACTAAAGTAGAGATAAACAGTTGTTTTAAAGGAAAAAATATATTTTCATTAATTAAAAGAAAAAGGTGTAAAGATACGGTGCTTCTGCACAATTGTATTGAGACATTACTTTCGGATCCAGTTGTTGTTTTATATACAGATTGTAATTTCATTTGTGCAGGTAAGTCTTTAGCCATATAAAACATATATCTATATAAATGTATATATATATATATGTATATACGTATGTATAAATAAATAAACAAATTATATTATGTTTTTCTTTTTCTTTTTCTTATGTTTAATATTATTTTTTTTTTTTTTTAATATTCTCTTTTGACATTGTTACTGACAGGTACTTTAACTGGTAGAGTGACTTTATTTAAAATTCATAAAACAGAAAATGTAGGAATAAATACAAACATTTCTTTCTCTAAAGTGAGAAAAGATATAGTTGAAAAAGGAGAACATATAAATGAAAAAGATTCTACTTTTAAAGATGAAGAAGGGGATGAAGAAGGGAATGAAGAAGGAGATGAAGATGATCTGACAAAAGATGAAATGAAAGATGGAATGAGAGAAAAAGAAAAAAAATGGCTTAATAATAGTTTCACTGATAACAGAAATATAAATGAAAAGGCAAATGAAATAATCGAAAATGAAAAAGGAAAAGAAAAAGAAAAAGAAAAAGAAAAGAAAGAAGAAGAAGAAAAAGAAAAACATGGAAAGGGGAAAGGAAAAGGAAAAGGAAAAAGAAAAAAAGAAATTAGAGGAATAGATAACATTTTATCAAAAGCAGAAGAATGTGATAGAAAAGAAAAACATCGAATCATATGTATGTTCCGAAATAACAGTATTAAATCTATATATATTGATAAAAAATATATGTATATTTATTATGAAAATAATGTTGATATATTTTGTACTTCTACCTATCAATTTATAAAAAAGATACCTTTAGATGTGAGTAATTCAAAACAAATTATATTTTATAAAAATTTTATTTTATTTAACAGTTCCAAAAAGTTATCCATATATGATGTTACGAATAATTTTATGCATTATTTTTGTAAAAATTTTTTAAAAAATGTAATTATTTTTGATTTTAATACAAACTATTTATTATGCTATAAAAATTTTTTTGGAAAATGTCATATTCGAGTTTTATATATTGTTACAGACACAACATTGTATTCACATGAATTAATTTTTTGTGTCGATTTTTCTTCATCTTCTAAATTTATTAGTCATGGAAAATTTATTGATGATGATAAAATAATAGTTGCTAAAAATGGAAATCGCTTAATTATTTATGATTTTAAAAAAGCTATAGATATGTATCGTATTAAGAAATTAAAAAAAAGAGTTTTAGATATTCATAAATCGGAACAAAATATGTTATTTATATTAGTAGAAAATATGATTTCTATTTTTCACTTATCCACTTTGTGTTTTTTAAAAAATATACAATTACCACGAGGATTGTTTTATTTCAAGTGGCCTTATTTTATAAGGTACGATAATGAAAAAATAGTATTTACATGTGACCATGGAGTTTATTATATTGAACATCCTATTCTCTCATCAGTTAGTTAGTTCGTTCGTTAGTTCGTTGCTAAATCCATTTTTTTACAATTGGAACATATGCTGAAATGTTTTGATCAGAACAAATTTTATAAAATGAAAAAGAAAAAAAGGAAGAAAAGCAAGAAAAGGAAAACGGAAGAACGGAAGAACGGAAGAACAAGAAAAAAAGAAGAAAGGGTAAAAAAATAAAAATAAAAAAAAAAGAAGAAAGAAAAAGGAGATGAGAGAAAAATTAACGAAGATCCATAAGAAAATAATAAAGATTTTTAAAATCATTTGTCTTAAAACTATTTGTCTTAAAATTATTTGATTTATTTTGAATAGATATATATATGTATATATTCTCCTTTTATTTATATTACTCATTTTCTTCAACAAAAATTATTATATATGTGATCACTACAAACTTATTTGTATTTTCATTACGATTGAAACCAGTCGGGAAATAAATTATAAGGTTTTTTCGATTCATAAAATTGATGTATATCAGAAAACACGCAGTTGTATTGTTCTGGAGAATTTAAAAAAAGTAACAAATCGGTAACATAGGATCCTTCGATTATATCACTATTTTTCGGATATTTCCATTTAAGAATTAAAAATACCTCACTGTAAAAGAAGAAAAAAGAATAATAAAAAAAAAAAATATAAATAACAACATATTATATACATAGAATACATATACCATGTATATAGAGGTATACAGTTGAAGCATAACAAAAAGTATATAAATCAGATTAATATATATTGACTAATATAATGATTAATTTTGAAAAGACAAAGTAAAAAATAAAGGTAAAATAAAAAATGAAAAAAAAAACAAAAAAAAAACTTGTTTTCTTACCTAAGAAGACCTATCATTTTATATTTCAGAATATCCACAATATAATTAAATAACAATGGAAAAAAAGCATTTCCTTCTGGACGATCTATATTAGAATATATAAATAGTTTAATATAGAAATAAACTTTTGGAAATAGAAAATATATTTTATGCCTAAATGATTGTAAACTCTCTTTTATATTCTTTATGTTTTTATTTTGTTCATTTTCTATTATATGTAGATCTTCTGATTTTGCTTCTTCTACCATTTTTTCAAATACTTCAAAATTCAACTTTTTTAAAAAACTAAATTTTTCTTTTTGATCTCCTTTATTTTCATTCATTGAAGAATTCATAAATGTGTCAATAATTTTTTTTACCTTTTCTTCTTTTTTTGAAAAATCACCTCTATACTGGCTCACTATTGTTTTTATTAATGGAGCGCAGACTGCAATTAAAAAAAAAAACTAAAATAAAATAAAAATTACAGAAAAAAACAAACAAACAAACATATGTTTGTTAACTAATGGAACATAAAAATACCAAAACAAAAACACAGAGAAAATAGAGAATTTGAAAAATAGACACACATTTACAATAGAAAAGTAAACAAAATAAAATCTTATATAATTTCTATATAATATCTATATAAACAAATATAATATAATATAATAAAATATAAATAATTTTATCATATTCTTATTTACCATGGGCAGTTGTTGTTATTATAAAATTATAAAGACTTTCTTTAAAAACAGCAACTATTTTAGTACTCATGTCGTTGCTTGAAAAAGAGTGATATATATTTTTAAAAAAAGAGAAAATCGGGATTCGGTTTTCTCCCATCATTTGTCCTATAACCATTTGATTCGAATGTCCTTCTTTTCCTTGAAATAACAAATTTTTGGTTGATTCTGAATCAAAATAGAAATTTAGAAATTGTTTGTTTTTTGTAACTTTAAAAAAATAAAAAGTAGGACACTTAAATTTTTGATTAAAAATAAACTTCCATTAAATAAATCATTGTGTTGTTTCATAAAATTTTTATATGCATTTAATAAGCAATTAAAAGTATTTTCTAGACATTCATTAAATAAATCAATAAATATATTATTTTCTATAATATAATTAATTGTCTTTAAAATAAAAATAGTTCCTATTACATTTACATCAATGCCTCTTAAACCGAATTTGGTATTTTTATCAAATGGAATATGAGAAAAACAGAATTCTTTATATACATTATTTTCATTTAGTAAGTTTATATTATATTCATGTTCATTATAATTATTTTCACTTTCAATACTATCACTGGAACATTCTTCTTCATTATCATCTTTTGTTTCATTAATACCTCCAATAGTATTATTATTAAGTTGTTTTACTTTTTTTGTTTCTTCATATTTGTTATCGTTTGGTTGATTCCATTGTGTCGTATCATTCCACTCTTCATATAAAAAGTCTTTTATGATATTTGCAATTTTTGTTTTTATTGGATATAAACAAACAAATGGGATTTCTTTTGATCCATTTTTGGTATAATAAGAAATGTAAATTTCTATTGTATATATAAGTCTCTCTTTTAAAATAGAACCTATTTCTTTTAGATAGTTACACACAATATTATACATATCATCTGTATACGTTTCTAAAATATCTACATAAACAATGTTAATGATTTTTTTAATAACATGTATATTATTTAATTCATATATATTTTCTTTAATTTTTTCAAAAACAGTTACACCTATAGCATTTAAAATAATATGAAGAGAGGAATTTCCATTATTGTTAAAAATAGAATAAAATAATTCGACTTCTAATTTCGAAACATACATAGATAACACAGATATACTTTTAATATATTTACATATGTTATTTTTTGAAAATCGATCAAAATTAATTAAGATATTATTATTTAAAATTTTCAATCTTGTATTAATGTATATATTTTCTAAAAAATCATATTCTTCTATATATAGAGTATTTTTTTCATGAACTGATTTTTTATATATAAAATGTAAAATATATTTCATACATTTACATTTGATCTTATATTTTTTATAATATTCAAATTCATCTATATATTTATTAAAATAAATTATATTAAATCTGTTATATATATTATTTATTTCTGTTTCGTCGTTTGTTAATAACATAGATTTTGTTACACTTGTGTGCAACTTATTCTTGTTACTTTTTTCATTTTTGTCATATTCCACATTTTTTCCCTTTGTTTCCTTTGTTTCCCCTGTTTCCCTTATATCCCCTGTTTCCCTTTTTTCACTATTTCCAATATGTTCACTGTTCATAACAGTTTCATTTTCTCCACCATTAAGATATACCACAATATCATCGTTTTTCTTTTTGAGTTTCTCTTCTAATATGTCGTCATCGTTAAGATTCTGTTTATAATTATTTTGAGTATTATTTTCGTCTTTCCAAATTACACCAAAGTAATTATCAGGAGAATGATGTTCACTAACATTAATATTCAAGTCAATATTATTTAAAATATTTCGAAATAATTTTTTTAAATAATTGAGAGCTCTTTTAATAATATTTTCATACTTACTAATTTTTATTTTTGCATTTCCATATTTATTATTATTGACAGTAAAATATTTTATCGCTTTATCGGAAAAGTGTAAGATGTAATATAATTCATTATTTTTTTTTAAATTCTTTTCTTTTTTTTCTTTTTTTTTTCTTTTCTTTTTTTTTTCTCTTGTTTTCTTTTTTCCATTTATATTTTTTCTTTTTTTTTTAGTTAAATTATTATATACTTTTATCTTTAGTTCATTATCATTAACATTATCAATATCATCATTACGGTTATAGTCACCTAAACGGTTGTAACATTTTTTTGGAAAATATTGTTGTGTTGAATTGTTACCAGCATTTATATAGTGGTTAAAATCTTTAAGTATATGAATAGAAATTGTATCACTTTTTTTTTTTTTTTTTTTCATTTCTGTTCCATATTTCCTTTGTTTGTGATATACTTGTACTTATTATATCATCTTCCTTATTCCAATATTTCATTTCTTCTTTTTCTTTTTCTTCTTTTTCTTTTTCTTTTTCTTCTTTTTCTTTTTCTTCTTTTTCTTTTTCTTCTTTTTCTTTTTCTTCTTTTTCTTTTTCTTCTTTTTCTTCATTTTCTTCTTCTAAATCAGTCCATTCTTCATCCCAACTTTCGTCAATACTAGATGCCTCATCTTTACATTCGTATCCTTCTTCACTATTAACACTTTTTTCTTTTTCCATAATTTTTTTCATATTTCTATTTATTGATATATTTAAATTCGAATTGACAAAATTATCTACTGAAGACTTTTCTGAAGAATAGAAATGAGATTCGTCAGTTAATGTGATTTCGTCTGAATCTGTTGTTAAAGTAAAATCGGAATGTGTAGTTGAACTGGCTTCTTCGTTTTCATTTTCGTTTTCTTCTTCGTCTTCATTTTTGTCTGTATCTGTATCTGTATCAGTAATTGTATCTGTATTTGTTTCTATATTTGTATCTCTATTTATATCTATATTTGAATTTCCTTTTAAGTGTAGGTTTGTGTTTATGTTGTTTCTGTCTATATAATTTTTTTTTTTTTTTTTGTTCTCTTTGCTTGCCAATAGATCGATTATACATACTTATAACATATGTTGCTTCATTTTTCTCAATATTGTTTAACATAAAATCAAACTTCTCTATGTTGGTGTGATATTTCAATTGTCTTTCTATTTTTTTTTTATTAAGTTTCATCATCTTAATTTCTGTAAAATTATAATAGTAATGTAAAAAAATAGAATAGAATGTTTTATAAATAAATTGTTTATTTTTTATTAGTATATTTAACTCTTTTTTAATATTTTCATAATAATTTAAAATTTGAGGAATTTTATATAATACTTTTGTTAAATTTCCGTTTTTTTCTTTTTGAACTATTTTCATTTCTTTATTTTTTTTAAATTCTCAAATTTTCTGTTTAATTCATATATAAAATAATAATGAGAAATTTCATTGTATATGTCTAATTCCTTTTTATGTAATACCTTATTCCTTTCATTTTCATTTACTTGTGTTTTCTCTATTTTAAGATCTATTTCTTCTGTATCATCATAATTGTTCTTATCTGATTCTCTTGTATGTTTTTTTATTTCTTGTTCATAACCAATATATCCATTTGCATTACTATATATATCTGACTTTTTATTATATTCATACTGCTTCTTATCTTTTCGAGAATTCTCCACATTTTCTATCAACATACCATTATTCAAGTTTTTTTCTGTTACTATATTTTCTTCATCATCATCATCATCATCATCATCATCTTCTTCTTCTTCTTCTTCTTCTTCTTCATCTTCTTTTATATTTATATTTAACTTTATGTCTTCAGCATAAGTTCCTCTTTTTTTCAAAAAAAATATCTCCATTTTGTTCTGTCTCATGTTGTGTCTTATTAAGTAATTGGAATTGTTTGTTTTGATAATCAATTTTTTCTTTTCCTTTTTGTTTCGTTTTCGTTTTTGTTTTCGTTTTTTTTATTTTTTTTATTTTTCCATTTTTAATAAAAAAAACAGGATTCTTTTCTTGATAGGTGTAATTACTTATTTGTGTTATATATTCATATAGTTTAAAAAAAAGTTTACTTTTTTCTGTTTCTTGTACCTCATGTTCTTTTATAATTTCCTCCTTTTTTATATTCATTATAAATCCTTAACACAGAAAACTTTTTGTTTTGTTATTATGTTATACATATTTGATGAATTTTTGAATTTTAGAAAACGAATTCATTCGATTCATATCGAGTTATATTATGACAAGTCTTGTCGAATCCAATCGAAATAAATCAACCAAATTGAAACAAAACAAAACTAAATAAAATAAAATAAAACCAGACTAAACAAAATCCTAAATTATCATAAAACACTGTATAGCCAACATGACACTATATAATAACCAATTCGGGTATAATAAAAAATAAAAATCTCAAAAGAATTTTGAATAAAATTATAACAATACAAAATTACAAAATTACAAATATCAAACAAGATTTGTAACCTAAAAAGAATAACACAATACGTTTCTTAAAATAATGATAAATATTGTTAAATGTTGTAAATGTTATCAGTTGTTGCTAGTTTAGTTACCATTGTTACACTTCTTATTATTGATACTTGTTTGGAATTAGCCCCACTAACCAAATCAACAAAAAACAGCAAAAAGCTCAATTAAAACACAGTCACAATTAAAGAAAAAAAACAACAACAACAGAAAACAAAACAAATAAGTGTTTTCCTATATACTGACTTATACCTGTGCATATGTTTTCTGCTCGTTTCTACCCCTCCAGAAAAAAAAAAAAAAAAAAACGATAAGAAATTTCAAAACGTATGTATTCCAATAAACAACATATGGAATTTAAACTATACAAACACAGAAGAGAATAATTCGCAGAAACAAAATAAAAAAATATGCATCATTGTGTTTACAAAATCCCCCAATTTTCAAATTCCTAAAGTAATATAATATTTATCTTATATTTTCCATTTAATAATTTATTAACGAAGATAACAGATCCTTATCCAATATGGTCCAATATATTTTTCCAGGAAGATAAAACAAAAAAGAACAAAACGAAACAAAATAAAAAAACGTAAATCAGAATATTAAAAAAAAAAAAAAAAAAAAGTGTATTGTGTCGATTTTATTTATATAAATGAAAAGTGTAAAAAAAAAAGAAAAATAAATCACATTTTTTTTCTCCCCATAAAAAAAATAAAATAAAATAATTAAGTGTTTACATTTTCCATTAAAATTAAAAACATTTTATTTTGCACAAATTTGGGTTTTAAATGAATCATTTTCATAAAATGAGAAAGGAATCTATTTATTTTTGAGGAACTTAAAAAAAATAGTAGTATATATGATAGTACGTGCACTTTTTAAATGGGTCATGTTATTTAGTCTGTAATTGTATTTTTTAATGATTCTTTTGGTTGTTATCAAAGGACTAACCAAAATGATTAAATAAAAGTTTTTCATTTTTTTTTTCGTTAATTTTGTGAAAGTAGTAGTGATGATAAAGATGTATATTATATATGTAAAATTTAAAATGTCACCAAATTAGAGAAAGAAAAAGGTGAAATAATACAGAAAACATAATGAGTTCCTTTTTAGGGACGAGAATTACAAAACATGAAGTAAAAGAAGTAGAAGAAGAGCTGAAAGCACAAAGGAAAGACTATGATGAATATGATTTGTATGTATATTACAAAAAAGTGTTAGAAACGGAAAAGAAAAGAAAAAAAAGGAAAACAGAAAAGCAGAAGGAGAAAGAGAAAGAGAAGCGGAAGGAAAAAAATAAGAAGAATAATAAGAAGAAACAAAATGGAGAAAAAGAAGAAACAGAAGATGATACAGATGAAGAATATAATAATGAAGGATTTCAACCGTGTCATTTTTTATCAAGCATTTATAAAAAGAGCGAAATAAAAAAAAAAAGTATAAGTGATTACATCGATAAAGAAGATAATATATATGAGGATATAATAATAAGTCCCATTTTTCAGAAATCAGAAAATTATTTAGATGAGAATTCCTTTACCTTTTTTAATGAAAGTGTAGGATATACATTATTAAGAAATTGTGGATATACGGATGGAATCCCTTTAGGAGTCAATATTAACGAGTTACAGTTTTTAAAAAAATCTATTACAAAGGGAAGATACGAAAAGAATGTATTGGGCAATAAAAGTGATGATTTTACTTTGGCAGAAAAAAAAGAATGTGAATCTGCAGAAAGTAGGAAAAATTCAAGTTCCCCAATAGTGGGTCCTCAATTACCCCAATTGTATGAAGAAATAAGAAAGGAATTTCGAAAAGAAATAGACGAATGTGAACTAAAATCTTCTGATGTGGAAAATGCATATGTACATATATTGGCGCACAAAAATAAAATCATTTTGGACAAATTAAAAGAAGTAAAATATTATGAAAAAAAAATAGAAGAGTTACATAAACCGAAAAATAATTTTGAAGGGGCATATTATATAAACAACAAAAATAAGGATAATATTATTAATAATAATAATAATAATATGAACGCTTTATTGACATCGGAACATTTTTTAGAAAAAAGAAAAAGATATTTTAATTCTAGAGATGATAAAGAAGAGATAGAAAAAAAGAAAATTGTTAGAAACAATAATATGTATGAACCTTATGTTTCGGATGAAGAAAAGACAACTATGTTGCATAGAGGACAAAAAGACAAAATGTTCTATAAGAAAGAAAATGGGTATGGATCTGGATCTGGATCTGGAGATGAAGATGAAGATGAAAATGGATATGATATATCTAATGAATGTGCAGTTTATTATAAGGAATTATCCGGTTCAATCAAATCAGTCGATTCTGTTGAGTCTGTAGAATTTGTTGAGCAAAAAGAGAAGAATAAAAATTATTTTGTAGTTGATGATATAAACACAAATGAAAAGAAAAGAGAAATGGATATGGAAATATACACATTATTTTACAATTCTATGGAAAGAAAATTAGACAAAGAAAAAGAGAATAGTCATAGTTGGAACTATGAGAACTCTTTGTTATATTATGAGTATTTTAAATTAAAAAGAGGAGATGCATATTCAAATAAAAGAAAACAAGATCTACTAAATTTGTATGTACCTCAAAAAACGTGGGTAACATTTAATAATGAGGAAAGTAAAACCATGACGAGTGAAATTTCTGAATTAAAAAGAAGAATATATTTTAATAATGATTTCAAAAAGAGAAACAGATTTTTTTTTTATTGTAAGGCTAATGAAGAAAATATTGGAATCCAACATATATTGAGCACAGAAGAATGTGCTGAATTTAACGATTTAATGGGAAAATTAAAACTTCATGAAAATTTGTATACAAAAGAAATAATGGAAGAAGGTTTAAATTCAAATTTTCATATTCAGGATTATTTCTTTAATAAAGAGGTTTTAAAAAAACTAAATATTCCTATTATTATCGACGGTGAAGATAATGATAATGAGAATGATAATGAAACCCTCAAGAAAATGATTCATGTATTACCAAGTGTTCCCCCCTCTTTGTTTTCAGTAATATTTGATGCATAAATGGTTTAACTTTCTTTCAACTGTAGTTTTTAATATGTTATAAATTCCCTTTACTCTTTTTTTTGTCATGTGGTATTTAGTAGGTAACATCTTTTTTTGGAGGGGAAGCAGTAACTATTTTTGATAAGTCGAAAATGAAAAGAAAAAAATCAAATAAAATGATTTATGTGATTTTCATGTTTTTTATATGTGTATAAAACATACAATGTTCGTATGTATACATATATATATGTAGATATATATATATATATTTAGATATAGATAAATAGATATGTATATGTTAAATAGGTAAACATAAAAGAGATAAATATATATTTAGATGGATATATATGTAGATGGATATATATTTAGATATAGATAAATATATAGGTACATAGTAAATAGGTAAACATAAAAATAGATTATGTATTATATATTTGGCTTTCTGTTTATTCTGCGATGTTGCATGTAAATTACATCAGTACGGTTTTTTTTTTTTTTTTTTTTACATATCAAAAACAACGAATGTAATAGTTTCTTTACCAACATTGTGTATTTTAAATAGATATTTATTTGTGATAGTTTACAAATAATATGTATGATTTATATATATATTTATTATTTATGACATTCCTCATTTTTTATAAAAACTCCAGTAACTTAAATTCATTAAATGAAAGGGGAGCTGAATATTATCATAATTTCGATTATGTACCTATTAATACAAATATATTTAATGATTTGTAACGATTGATTATAGCTGACCCTAATGGGACGGAAAAGATCGAATTACATGGGATGTGATTATATTATAGTAGCAAATCATTTGATTTATCGAATGCTTAAATGTTCCATTTGCACATAACTGGGTTCATTAAAATGCAAAATATATATGTAGTATATGTGGTCCCATTTTCTATACTTAATAATTGAACAAAAAATCTCAAAAGAAATTCTTATAACTAGAAACATGAAAAAAAAAAAAAAACTAATAATAATAATAAAATAAATAAAAAGAGTTCTGTAGGTGAATATATAAAGAAAAAGGTATTAATTAAAATCATCAAAAAAAAGCAACAACAAATGAAATTAATGGTATTAATGAATAATAAAACCGATATTAATATGTAAAATTACAACAGATAAAAAAGAGAAAGAACAAAAGAAAATAACAAAAAAATAGGAATCATAGGTTAACTAACTAACTAACTAACTAACAGTAACGTAGTGCTTACAATCAATCGTATGTAATTGCATTATTTTCTAAAACTAAAGTTATATACGTATATGTTTATATATTTATAAACCGTATCGTGTATATTATTAGGAATAAATAAGTTAAGAAACCTTTTGTGTATTATATGTATATTATATTTTTTTCCAAATAAAAAGTACATAAGAATGAAAAATAATGTTTCAACTTATTCCATATTACATATTAATACTAAGTAAAACTCGCTGTTTTATTTTATAGCAGCTTTTTTTCCTTGTATTTTATGTAATATATATTGGACTATTTAAATGGGCTGATTAAATGGGCTATAGTTAATTAGACTAATTAAAAATGAAAGCTCTTACAAATTTATTAAATCACAGTATCTTAAAAGAATCGAATTAATTGAATTCGTTCATATTGATTGTACTATATATAGTACCAGTTTAGTTCCATTCATGTTCTTCTGGTAATTTATATTGTTCATTATCATCCAATTCATTTTCTCCTTCAGCTGGTACATCTTCAAATGGTACATTATCAGATTGTAATGCTGAAGCTGCCGCTGATGAACCAGCTACGAATTTGTATCCTGCGAATGCTGTTCCTAATAAAGCAGCACCTGCAAGTACTCCTCCTGCAATTTTATATCCGGTTTTAGCACTAGTTCCTTTTTTCTTTCTTTCTTCATTTTTTGATGCTCCGGATTGTTCGTTTTCATTTGTTCCAGTACTACTTGGCTGTTCGTTTGCCTGTTCGTTTACATGTTCGCTTGTTGGCTCTCTTGACTCTGGTACTGGTGCAACTTCTTCTGCTTTAGCTTTTTCATCTATGTTCTTAGCCATCGATTCTGATTCTTTATTGATTTCATCTTGCACAACATGTTCAATCAAATCATTTTGTGCTTCTTCAGTAGTTGCGGGTGTGTTAGAAGACTCAGTAGTTGAGCTTTCTGGGGTGGTTTTAGGTACATCTGCTGGAACGGGTTCAGGTGTTACAGGGACGATACTAGGATATACGTTATCGTCTGTTTCTTTGTCATTATTATCACTTTCCTCTGGATTAGGTGATGAAGGTGTAACATCGGTGTTTCTAGTTTTACGTCTTATATTTTTTGGGGGGGTTGGACCAGGATGATAGGGTACAATTCTTTCGCTGATTGTTTCTTCTACTGGACAAGGACCTGCATCACATTCGGCTTCAGTAAACATTCTACAACCTTCGTGTAGCTTTACTCTCTGACCGATTTTCAATCCTTTTCCACATGATGAACTACATTCGGACCATAACCATGGACCACATGATTGGAGTTTTTCTACTTCATGACACACTTTTTTCAAAAATGGAGAAACGATTTCTTCCAATTCACTCCAAGATGCTTCGGCATATAATTTACATTTTTTTCCGGAATTGCATCCAACAAGATGTTTGTTGTATGCACTGTCAATAGAAGCACCGATACCCAAAATTCCTACTGTCACATCCATATTTCGGGCAGCACGTACTGATTCCAAGGTTCTAATTCTATCATTTGGTATACCGTCGGTGAAAATTAAAATAATCTGCTGTACTCCGCTTCTTGTTTTTCCTTTCTGTATGTAGTCATATAAGATGTGTTCTATTGGTGCATGTAATTCAGTGCTTCCACGCATGTAGTTGTATTTTAAAAGCTCTGCCATTTGTATTGCGAGATCTTTATTTTTTGATTCTTGAGAACCAATTATAATATATTCAGTAAAGTAAGAAGAGAAAGTTGTAAGACTCACGTTTATAGCGTTATCTGCAATATTTAATAATTGCATAAGTTGTATAACCATAGGAGAAACTTTATGAAACCAGTTGTAATGACCAATACTACTAGAAGAATCCACTATTACATGGAGATCTACTGTTTCGCTACATTCTTCCACCTTGTATCTAATTACGTCTTCATTTTCATAATTGGTATTATTACTTCTATCAAGTGCAGATATGGGAGTATCACCTTTAACGAGGAAAGGTTTTAGCAAAAAGCAAGAAAAAAAAAGAAAAACTACTTTAGACACGAGCTTCATCGTGATTATTTTTACACAAATAATAAATTAGTTTAAATATTATATTGTTATATATATCTATATATATATATATATAATATATATAATATAAACTATATGAGAACAAAGAGACTAGCAAAACAACAAAAAAATATATCGGTGTTATTATATATCCATTTATATATAAATACAAACACAAATGTGTTTCAAATTGTTATAGTTTGGTATTGACAAAGAAAAACAAGATTTTGTCGAAAGTACTGCAAAAAAAGAAAAGGAAAAAAAAGAAGGAGTATATATATATATATATATATCAATGAGTTATTTATTTATTTATATATTTATTTATATATTTATTCATTTATTTATTCATTTATTTATTAATGTGTTGAGTATAGAATCAGTCAAATTAATAAACTCTTGTATCAATAACGTAACAAAAGATATTCAATAATAGTATTACATGTACCCAGATATTATAATCTCTTAATATATGTATATATAGATATTTGTTTGTACTTATGTAAAATAGTTTAAACAAATTCATTTGACATTCGTTGCAATGAGTACTCGACATAAAAATGACAAAACAAAAGGTCTATTAAAAGTAAGCCAAATAAAGTTATTTAACTTATCTCTTTTTTCATGACAACGTAGTAACAACGTAGATAATCACAATGCAAAACGTATTGAGAGAAATAAACACAGGAGAAACAAAAGGAAATGATGTAAATCATGTAAGCTCAAGGTTAGGTCTACTCATATCGAAGCAAATCAAATTGAGTTGTTTCCTATTTCCCAGACACATTACACAATTCATATAACGTGAAACTAGTTCATTTCTGTTGTTTTTCTACTTGTTTCTTGTTCTCTTTTCTCGTTATGTATATCTTTTCTTTTAAATTGTTTGCTTACCGTTTTAAGTGTTCGATTGTACGGATCCGTCCATAGAAAAAAGGAATTAAAAAACACACAGACACTAAAAAAAAAAAAAAAAGACAAGTAAAAAAATAACGAAGACAAAAAAAAGTGTCGTAAAAATATTTACTTTTGTAATCAAATAACAGAAGAAATAACGCTTCTACTTAAAATATCTAAGTGAACATTTAATTTAAATGAATATATGTAAAAACAATAGTTGGAATATAAAAATAAACAAATTTAGACAAAAAGTAACTTTAAAAAAAAAAAAAAAAATATTATATTAAATGAAATAATTAAAATTAATTAAAAGACAACTTATTTTTAATTTATTAATAATATGATCTAAAACAACATGTGTTCTTATTTGGCTTATTTAGTGTTTTTCTTTTGAGAAAGGGCTTTTATTGAGCCATGTAACTAGAAACGGTTGTAAAATATCAATTATAAGAGTTACGCATGCAAACACAAACCACATGTGCTCAATTCTCTGTCGTTGCAAATCAGTTATACAACAATAAGAATCTTACAAATGCAACAACCGTTTTGCATAACGAATTCTTTCATTTGAGTTTTTTTTTTTTTTTTTTAATTAGTGTTATAATATATGTGAACACCTTATTAAATGTATCTACATAAAAAATTTCATTGTAGTACACATTTAATTTTTTTATTTCTTTAATTCTTTTTATCTAATTTATATGCAACGGAAATCACATGTACTATTAAAAAAAAAATGAATCATTCATTTTGAACTATCCTTTTATATTCAACGAATACATCTGCAGTTAGCTATTTGTAAAATTCTTGAGTGTAATTAGAACTAAAAAAAAAGTTGTAACATAATTTATGCATTATTTTATTTTTTTTTTTTGCATTTCTATTAGCTATTATTTTGTTCTCTAGATAGCCAAACAGCAGCCGTTAGCTATTTTTTTTTTTTCTTCTTTTTTTGGGGGGGCGGGGGAAGAGGCTAAACAGTAGTTATTTGTAAGATATTAATGAACCAGCGAAAAAGAAAAGGTCTGCGCATGCTATGTTTTTGTCGGAATTAAATAAAAAGTATTGATTCTCACAGGGTTTGTTTCAATTTGTTTTTATAAAATTGTGTGTATTTCTGGGTAAACGTAGTGTTCATATAAGTTACTTGTCTCACGGGTTCTTGTTCTAACAGTTAGTGTTTCATTGGTACTCGCTGAATGCTCAGGTTGTATAATATTGTGGCTGACTGTGTGTTGGTGTTCCTTTATGTACGTTCTGATTTCTGTATTTTGATTATTCCTTTTGTCTGCATTTTTACAACTTATGCGAACAAATTGTGCATGCCTTCCCATTTTTCCAATTCAGGCAACCATTTACGTTATTAGCATTGTTCTTTTATATTAGAGGACCATTTTCATATACATTGTTTTCTTTTCAGCAGAATTTGAAAGTTCGATTTTTTTTTCAATTTTTCAATTTTTTTTATATTTTTTCTTCTCTACGATTTTGGCTTATTTGGCTTTCTTGCATTATCACATGAACACATAACAATAAAAAGTTGTCTATTATCGAAAAAAGATAAAGTTATAACAACAACTTAAACATATTGAGAAAAAGACCAGTGGAATAGCAAAAGGGCACGCTCGACCAAATGTTTGAAAATGCATGTAATCCAAGATGTGTTGAAATCACTAAAAGGAAACACTGTTTTGTTAAGACAAAAGAGCAAAAGGTGTTTTTCCCACACATTACAATTAACTCTCCTAAAAAAACTTATAAAATTAATAATTACAGCTTAGAAAAATATTACATCGACATAAGATATGTTTTTAAGTAATTTTCTATTTAACAAAATGTTTATTTCCCGCTCCTATTCAGTGTAACTTTAGTCAACAAACACATATGTTAGTTAATATTATAAAGGCTTAACAATGTAATGGTTACTTTTTTTTCTACTTTAATTAATATTCCCTATTATCTAATAAAGATGCTGTTCCAATTGTAAGCTTGTACAATTGTGTCATTTTTTGTTTTAACAGTTAAATATTTACATTAGTTTTATATTTTTATTTATCTATCTATCTATATATCTATCTATCTATTCATATATATATATATATGTTTTAAAAAAGTTTGGTTTTGTAATTTTTACTTTTTTGTATATAACAAATCAAACACGTAATGTGATAGAAACTGAAATTAAACCAATTTTAACAGATTACTAATTCTCCATCTGTTTATGTTTTACATGGACAAAATTTTCAACAGATACTTATTCGATAAAAAAACAATCCAATATTGCCAAAGTCAACACGAATTGAAAAAGAAACAGACATTGAAAAAAAAACAGACAGGAATGAAAAGAAAAGAAAGAAAAAGAAAGGGAGGAAAAGAAAAGAAGGGAAACGTTAATTGTGAAATGCCTTCTACATGTACACACATCTATTATATCTCTTGTCGAACACCATTTTTTGAGAAAAGTGTATTTATGCAGACAAAAAAAACACAACAGAAAAAAAAACCAAAGTTTCTTTTTCTTTGAATTAATAGAGAGTGACAACACATGTCCATTTTTTGCTGATAAAATTGTTCTGGTGGTCTCTATAATGTGAAAACAAATTGAAAAAAAAAAAAAAAAAACAAGAAACCATATTTCAAATTCCATATAATCATTTGATCACAAAGAATGAATATAAAACCGGCAACTACAATACGTTTTTTTGCTTATTTCTTCCTATCTATACGTACAAAACAATATGCACTTTTAATCTGCATTTTTCTTGACACATGCTACCGCCAGTCGGTACTCTTTTTTATAAGCATTTAAGTTACTAGCATTTTTAAATATTGCTTGCGTTTACTTAATTCCTTTGAATTCACAGATTCCTATTTAAAAAAACAGTTTCCTTTTTGTTGCATAATTAAGGATACAAATAGAAAACATATGAAACGATTTTTTCACATAAATAACACCTGGAAACATATAGTTCTGTATTTCATTTTTCTATTTGTGCTCCATTTTTTGATTTGCTCCAACTTATTTTTTTTTTTGGGGTAGCAGGCAGAATTCCACATTTTGCTTTGACAATTTTCAGAGAGCAGCACATAAAGATTCGTTATAAAAAATATTGATTTTAAAAACGAACTGTAAAAAGAAATTTAAAATAAAAATACTGCCTACAAATACTTAAATAATTTAAAAAAATAAAGTAACAAAAAATTAATGAAAAATTATGAAAAAAAAAAAAAAAAAAAAAAAAAAAAAATAAAATAAAATAAAAA
>LSRZ01000102.1:0-12112 GCA_001625125.1 Haemoproteus tartakovskyi | reverse complement strand
AGAAACTGATTTTTTTTTTTTTTTTTCTTTTGTTTTTCCTTTTACCCGGTGGTAGTAATACATCTTTTGTAAATGCATTTTTCCCTCTTTTTACAGTTTCTCCGAAAAAAACACGTAATAGGATTTGCAAGTTATAATGTTTTTTAGTTGTCAAAAGTAAAAAGAAAAGAAAGGAAAAAAAAAAAGATGCGTATGAACTTAAAGAATTAATTTAAAAATAATAAATAAATAAATAAATAAATAAAAATCCATTTGAAGTTTTTGATTTTTAGATTATATATATACTGTTTTATATATCAAAGTGCAATATCTGGCGTTTATAAATTTTTATTGTAGCTGATGCTATCTAGATATACGCTTCGCCGATATATTTTATTTACATTTCTTAAAGAGACAGTTCTTTATCTGTGTCTTTCTTTTTTATTGTTTTCACTTGTTTCTTTTAGTTCTCTTTATTTCCTATTCCCCCTTTTTTTTGTGTATTTTAATTAAACGATGATGGATCCAATAAAATAATGAGACAATTTTTTTTTTAAAGACAGGAATGTATAAAAACTTTAAAATGTTTTTTCACATTTCTGAAAAGATAGATATTGTTCCAATATTGAAAAAACGAGAACATAAAGGATAAATAACCGACAGAAAAACAGTAGAGGTTGTCTGATTATGAAAAAATAATCAAAAGGAAAAAACAACAAAAGAAAATAGTTATTCATAAAAATAATTGAAAACGAGTTAAATGTGTTTATTAAAAAGGAGGTAGAGAAGTTTTAAGAAAGGAAAGCAAACAAAAATTAAAAAGTGAATTTGTTAAAGCTATGAGGACACCCCTTGAACAAGAATCGAACAAAATGAAAAACATGGAATCTTCGAGTCCTCATCGATTTTCTCCGAATCAGAGGGATGTTATAAATAAAATTGAAAGTGACAATGTAGACTTGAAAAAATGTTTTAATATTTTAAATACATGTGAAACAAAGGAGAATATACCTCACATCCAAGGTACACAAAATAATGTGTGTACAAATGAAGCGCCAGTCGATACATCATCATATATGGAACAGAAAATATCTGCCGAAAAAGAAGAGTTAACAAAAAGATTTTTGAATATTCCACAAAACATGAATGGTACAACAGTTGCTGCTGACAATAGTTCCAATGAAATTTATAGAAACATGAATAATTCAGAGAGTACGAATAAAAATGAGTTGGGAAATAAGAAAAATGAGAACTATATTTTAGGAAATAAACTAAATTTTAACAACAACCTGGAATTGCGCAAATCTTTAACGGAGCAGTTATGTGGTAAGGAACGAACAAGAAAAAAAATTTGATTTAAATACAAAGAGATGAAAAGTCCTAATATAAAAATATAGAAAATAGGAATAGAAATGTATTAGAAAATAACTTTACATTTTGTGCTTTATAAAATGAATAAAAGTTGTAGTACTTTATAAGAGAGTTTTTTCATTATTTTTATGAATTGAATAATGTTAAGATAAATATTTTTTGTTTTTTTTGCTTTGTTTAGTATTGTATTAATAAAATTGCAAATGATTCTGTTTCTTCATTAATTTTTTTTTTTTGGAGTTTTTCATTTTGTTTTTCATTATATTTTTCATTTTGTTTTTCATTTTGTTTTTCATTATATTTTTCATTTTGTTTCTCATTTTGTTTCTTATTTTCATTTTCTTTATCATTTTCATTTTCATTTTCATTATATTTTTCATCAAATCTATTTTTTTTATTGTTTTTAGAGGAAATTTCGATGAAATTAGGAAGAATCTTTCTTTGTAAATCATTTCTTGAAACATATATATATGAGGAGAATCCGTACTTAATGAATTTTATATACGCAAGAGATGATTTGGGAGGAGCAAAAAACAAAGTAATGAACTCGTTACTTGTAAGCTCCTTTGCTGATTTGGTGTGGAATGAAAATATTTATAAACATGAATATTTATTATCTAAAGAACTTTTGAAAAAATATGCAAAAACCGTGGAGTTGAATCCGGATAATTCCAATTATGCAATTGTTCCCGTTTTTAGTTTAGATCGAATTAAAGAAGTATTGGATCAACAGGAAATGAACATCAAATTGTTAAAAAAGAAAAAATTAGTGGTGAAAAAAAATAATGAAAATCTTTTATTTATTTTGAATATAATAAAAAACAATTTTTGTGAAATTAAAAACAAAGGACTTCGAATTGTACAAAGATTATTATTACGATTAAATCTTTTAGATAAATTGTTTATGTTAAAAAATAGTTCTAATTTTGTTTCTAGTAAATATGAACATAGCAAAATGAAATTAATAACTATTTTAGATTTTTTTAATTCTTTTAGCTTAGATTCAAAACTTCAAAAAATAAATAAAAATATTATGGAAATTGCGCAAGCAAGAACGAAATTAGAAATGGACGTGTTTTGCAGTTCCAACTTTTCTAGTTCCTTGAAAAACGTTCTAGAGACCGATGAACAGGTACGTACAACCAAATGTAAAGAAAATAAATAAATAAATCAATAAATAAATAAATGAATGAGAGGAAGAACATGCAAAAATAAAAGGAGCAGGAAAAAGAAAACCTATTCAATTGTGTTACGAAACCAACTATTTATATCCTCCATTTCATTTTTCTATTCTCATTTCTTTTTTTCATTTCCATTTCCATTTCTTTTTCTCATTTTCATTTCCATTTCTTTTTTTGATTTCCATTTCCATTTCTTTTTTTCATTTCCATTTCCATTTCCACTTCCATTTCCATTTCCACTTCCATTTCCATTTCCTTTTTCTTATTCCCTTTCCCACTTTATATTTTCCTTTTTCCAGAACTTGATGCAACTGAAAATGGCGGCAACAGAAATAAGTACTAATTTAGAAGAGAACAAAGAGTTTCTTTATCATTTAAACGATGTAGATACTTTTGAATAAATGCAACTGAATAAGAAGAAACCAGTTAATTATCAGTTGTCACATATGTATTTTGCAAATTATATTGAAATGTGTGTCAGTTTTAAAAAAACAGGATTTGTTTCTTTTAATGTATATATTTTTAATTTATGTATTATATTACTGATTAGTTTCTTCTTTTTCTTTTATGTTGGACTGTTTCTTTTCTATTTTAATTCAAAGAGAAACCTCTTTTATTTATTTTGGTTTTTTTTTTTTTTTTTATGGTTTCTCGTGAGTTTGTAAATTGTTTTGTCCAAACCATTTTTATTTTTATTTTTTTGGGTAACTATTATTTGTGAAGAATGCTTTTCACTTTTTATTTTTTTTTTTTTTTTTTTTCTTCGTGATGAATCAAATTTATCTGTTGATAATTTGGTTATCATATGTTTCTCATTTATTTTTAATTTGTTTTTAATTTGGTTTTAATTTGTTTTTAATTTGGTTTTAATTTGTTTTTAATTTGGTTTTAATTTGTTTTTAATTTGGTTTTAATTTGTTTTTAATTTGGTTTTAATTTGTTTTTAATTTGTTTTTAATTTGGTTTTAATTCGGTTTTAACATGATTTTAAGTTGGTGACCATTTTTTTATAATTCCATTTTAATTATTTGATGGTTTTAATTGGGTGTTCAGTTATTGTATTGAACGTGTATATGAGAAAATTTTTATTATTAAAAGAGAAAAAATAACATTAGTTGATTTATTATGAAAAGAGAAATATGAAAATATATATTAGTTGATTTATTATTAAAAGAAAAAAAAATATATAATGGACTGTTTATTCTTATAAATTTCAATCCATAATTTTTCCAGAATCTGGAACTTTATAAATATAATTCATGGATAGGCTTTTTCTAACGAATACAAAACTTAAATGTGGCTACATTTTTTGTATGGATATTATTCTGTTAATCTTTTTTTTAACACCAAAAAAAAAAACATATTGTGAAAAAAAAAATGACAGGTATATTTCTTTTTGTATTTTATAAATGAAAAAAATGTTTCACTTTTGTTTTGTGGACAAAAGCGCCATTCGTAAGTTGAAATCTAGCTGTTATACATTTAAAAAAAAAGAAGAAAAAATAATAACAATTGAAACATCTAAAAAAAAAAAAAAAAAAAAACTAAGCTGTGAATATTTTGGATTTGTATTAATTACATATGTTAGTTTGTATTATTTTGTGTTTCTATTATTTATAATTCTATAAAGTATTTATGTTGTCTGCAAGAATTGCACGGGCTTAACTCATTTATTGACTTCTTTTCATTTTTACACATTTATGTTTCTTCTTGATATATTAGGCAAATTTGCAAACCCATTTTTTCCAACATCATATAACGTTTTTCATAAAAACCATCGGAAATTATTAACTCCATTGAACAATATCCACGCTAAAACGAAAGTGGATGTTTATGAAAAATATGAAATTTTAAAAAGAATAAAAGAAAAGAGTACATTAAAAAATTCTTTAAAGAAGTTTAGAGAATTAGTAAAAACAAAAACCGTTAATAAAGGGTATAATTTTTATGAGGGCTGGCCGCCAATAAACAGAATAAAAATAACAGAAGATGAAAAAGTAAAAGAGAAAAAAAAAAAAAATATATATATATATATAAAAAGAAGAGGAAAAGGAAAAATAAGAGATAAAATCAGAAATGAACATTAACATATAATGAAGTGGAAGTATTTCTTTTTTTTGATATGAGAATTGCTGACATTTGTATAACGAAATAAATGTTATAACTTTTTGGTTGTTTCATGACTTTTGAACATTCGTAAAACATATAATGTTTATATATATATATATATAAAGGGTCCATATATATATTTATATTATTTTATTTTGCTTTTCTTTTGTTGTTACTCTCTTTTTTTCCCTTTTTTCCATACATTATATAGGTAGGAAGTTTCGGGAGAAGTATGTTTATATTTAATAGAGTAACAGGAAGTACAGGAAAGTTAGAACCCAATTTATGTATTTGTTGTAAAAATAAAAATATAATACTTTTGAATAAAAAAGAATTTGAATCGTTAATAAACAACATGGATTTTTTAAAGCGAGAATTGCAGGAATTTGGAAAAAAAATATAATATTACAAATTTTTAATGTTTAAGTTAAAAAACAGAAAAGGTAAAACAAAAAGTAATAGAAAAGGTAATAGATAAGGTAATAGAAAAGGTAATAGATAAGGTAATAGAAAAGGTAATAAAAAAAGGTAATAAAAAAAGGTAATAAAAAAAGGTAATAGAAAAGATAAAAGAAAAAGGAGAGACAACTCGAGGTATTTTGGGAAAGTAAATAATAATTGTTACAATGTTTTAAGTAATGGAGAAATTTTATCTTATTATTATGCGAATTAGAAAAAATGGAAAAAATTCATTCACATAATTATAAGATATTATATATATAAAAAAAAAAAATGATTACATAAAAACGAAAACAACAATATTAATACTTAACTAATTTAAAAAAGTTATACACATTAATTATTTTTATATCATTATTATTTTTTTTTTCTTTCTAATGTCTGAAATCATACAACACTTCGCTTGTTAAAACAAAAAACAACGAATACTTATTGACTTATTCAACAACTAATACTTAATTCAAATATTTTTTTACAAAAATAGTATATTTATTATCGAAACATTGTATGTTTATTTCAAAACATAATAATTTTATGATTCCAATTTTTATATGAATTATTCTCGTTGTTTATTTTTATTTTTATTTATTTCTTTTTTTTTTTTTCATGTTTTTTTTAATAGTACATTAAAACTGTTTTATAGAAAGAGAAAAATAACACAAAGGAAAAAGAAGAAAAGAAGAAAAGAAACATCAAGCAATAAATTCATTTTGTAGTTAAAAGAAGTGAACATAAATGAACATATATATATTTATAATAATGTTTTTCAAGAAGTACTACTAATAAATTATATTATTAATAATAAATACTAAGAAAATTGAAATTAGAAAATAAATAGATTATATTAAAATTATAAACTTGATTAATTATCACATAATTAAAATCCATATATATTTGTTCAAATAAATTTGACATTTATTAAAAGTTAAGAAAGAATTTGTTTGCAGGTTGTTATTATATTTTTTTTATTTTCTTCTGTTTCTTTTTTTTTTTTCTGTGAGATAATGAAATAATTATAAAATGAAGTTATTTCTTATATATAGTATAATTAAAATTAATAATTTTAATTGTATTTTAAGAAAAATTTTCTCCTCTTTTTAAATAGGTTTACATAATGTAATATGTACAGTATAAGTAAACTATTGACAATATACATATATATATATAATATATACATATATATATAATATATTTATTTATATTTAAAATTTTTTTTAAGAAGCAACATATTTTAAAGGAAAAGAAAAAAATTTATTTGATAAAAGTTTTGTACTAATGGTTGAACATAAAAGTATTGATATTGTAAATGAAAATGAGAATCCTGGGAAAGGGAAGAAAGTAGAAAAAGAGAAAGATATGTTTGAAGATTCGGAAGTAGTATCTCTTAGTGATGTTTCTGTTTCTACAATTAGTAACAGTTCAGGAATTACATCCGATGTTTATTATGATGTCATTAAAGAGTTGAAAAAAGAGAAAAAAAGAAGTAAAAAAAGGAAGAGGAAAAGCGAAAGAGAAAAAGAAAGAGAAAAAGAAAGAGAAAAGGAGAAAAATCGGAATAGGGATAAGGATAGGGATAAGGATAGGGATAAGGATAGGGATAAGGATAGGGATAAGGATAGGGATAAGGATAGGGATAAGGATAGGGATAAGGATAGGGATAAGGATAGGGATAAGGATAGGGATAAGGATAGGAATAAGGATAGGAATAAGGATAGGGATAAGGATAGGGATAAGGATAGGGATAAGGATAGGGATAAGGATAGAGATAGGGAAAGAGAAAGGGAAAGGGATAAGGAAAGAAACAGAGGGAGAGATAGGGACAGAGAAAAAGGCAGGGATAGAAATCGTAAAGAAAATTCTTATAGTAGTAGTAAAGATGATTATATTGTAAGAAATGATGAAGTTGAAAATATAAAGAAAAGAGAAAAATATAGAAAACATTCAAAACATCATAATAGAAGAAGTGATAAAAGTAGAAGTCCATATTCTAGTCATACTAGTGATTCGGAAAATGAAGAAGAGAAAAATGAAAGAAGAAAGAAACGAAGAAAAAGAGGATCATCTTCTCATTCAAGTTCTGATAGAAAAAGAAATCATGAGCATACTAGAAAACATAAACATAAGTTTGAAAAAAGTGTTAGAGACTATCGGTCGAAACATAGAAATAGAAGTAGAAGTAGAAATAAAACCAAAAGTGGAAGCAAAAGTATAAGTAGAAATACAAGTAGAAGTAGTAGTAGAAGGTAAAATAAAAGGGAAGATGAAATTTTATATATATATATTATATATGTATATATATGTAATATACTTACTTTTTTTTTTCGTTTTTTTTTTTTACAAGTATGGAGAGAATTGTCAATTGAGGAATATTAATATTTCTCTCTTCTCCCTGTCTGCTTAAATTTTTTGATTATTTTGATTATCTTGATTATTTCGCTTGTCTTTTTATGTCATTTTATTGCTTCTTTTGTTATTTATTATTAGTTTTTTTTTTTTTAATGTAGTCATCTTAGTGAGAACATCCCGAAAGATCCATTTAATCCATTATTATTAGCTTATGTCAAAGATGATCGATCGTTATATCAGTAATACGAAAATAATATAGCAGACATATATATTATGTGTTTGTGTTTAATTACTTTTTTCTACATAAATAAATATATAGATATTTAGATGTTATTAAAAGGAATTGAAAGATATGACATAGTATATATATATATATATATATATCTACGTCGTTTTGTTTTATTGTTTCTACTTTACAGTAACAAAAAACGAAATTATGATAATGTTAATTTTAATAATTATGATGATGTTAATGATGATGGTGATGATAATACTAATGAAGAGGCTTCTTCGAAATGGGAACATGATAAGTAAAATCAAAACAAAATATATTTTTGACAATTTATTAATAATTAAATGTGCATCTATTTTTTGGGACATATATTTTATATAAACATTTATATATATAATATATATACATATATAATATATATATATATTTCTTTATTTATATATGTTAATACATTTATTCAATTTCCTAGATATGAAACAAGTTCTAGTGAAACGGATGGAAAATTAGAAAAAAAAATACCTACAAATTGGATGCATCAAATATAAGAAAAAATTTATGGAGATCTAAAGCGGGAGTAAGGAAAAAATGTTTCGAAAATAATTTATATATCTTATATTTTATATCACACATATTTTATATTTTATATCTTATTTGTCTTTCTGAGTTTTTTTTTTTTTTTTTTATTTTATCCTTTATTTATATATGGCTCTGTTTAACAAATATAGATGTTATTTCTTGAGTTTTTTTTTTTTTTTTTTTTTTTGGGAGAGGGGGAGAATATGTGCATCTAAAATATTTTTTTTTATATAATTTACGAATAAATATCTACATTTTTTTTTTTTTTTTTTCTTTATAATATTTTATGTATAGGGAGTTTGTTTACCTGAAATACCAGAAGATGATATGTTTTAAATATATATATTGTGTGAAATAAAAAGAAAAAGAGACAAATAAAATAAATATGGAATCTAAAGTATTGTTCGTAAAATTAGATGTGATTTTTATTATTATCAAATTATTTTTTTTTAGTTTTGTGTTTTACAATTTTTTTCATATTATTATTATTATTTTTATTATTTCTACTATTGTCTGTCTATCCTTATGATCCTTATTATCCTTATCTGTATAATTGATAAAGTAAAAAAGGTTATATTATAGTGATAGAAAGAATTTATAAATAAGAAAAGAGATAGTCATATAAATTTCAAAAAAATCTTTCACTTTTTTTTATATATTTATCTGTATTACTAAGTATTATTTGTATTACAAATATTATTTTTATTGCAAAGAAAGATTCTGAAAATGAAAGAAAAAAAAAAAAAAAAGAAGAAAAGGAAAAAAGGGATATATATGTGTAAATAATAATTATATTTCTTTAAATAGTCTATGTTCGATTAATTGACATATTTATCAATCAATTGATGGATTTACTGACCAGTTGATCAAGTAGTAGACAGACAGAATAACTAATTTGTGTATTCGAGCTGGCTAAATAAGTTTTCTTTTATATTTTATCCAAAAAGAAAACACAACAAATATAATATATATATATATATGTGTATATATATGTATATATAATATAATCAAACATAATTTAAAGATAATTGAAACATAACATGGTGGAACCGAAGACAAATGAATCTGACATAACTAAAAAAAATAAATAAAAAAAAAATAATAATAATAATTGTAATAATAATATTTACATCAAGATATCAAACCGATTACAACAAATTAAAAGTAGTCACTTAGAAGTAAGGTAATAACATTCATGTAAGATAATTTAATTAAATGTTGTGTTAAAAAGCCTATATAAAAAACAAAAAAGAAAATTATTTATCTATCCATTATAATTACAAATTATAAATTATAAATTATAAATGGAAAAGCTATACGGAGATTACAACAAGAATTTGGAGAAATATAAAAATAGTACTTTGTATAGACGAAAAAATGAGAAAGGTGAGAAAACGGAAAAAGTGGAGAAAAAAGAAAAAAAAGAGAAAAAAGAAAAAAAAGAAAAACAAGAAAATGACAGTACAACTACTACTACTACAAATATGAATACAAATAAAAATACAAAATCCAATGTAAAACCAAATACAAATGAAACAACTACAACTACAACCACAACATCTGGAAAAAAAAAAGGAATAAAAGAAAAAGAACCTTATACAGAAATTCAGGCTCCTATTCAATCTCAAGGTCGAGCAACAAAAGAAAATAAAAGCAATGAAAAAAAATTAAAAAAAGAATCTTATTTATCTGAATATGATGAAGTTAACAAAATAAGTAATGTTTTATTATCTTCATCAGAAAATAAAGAATTATTAAAAAATTTAAAAAAAAATAAAAATATAAAAGATTGTAGTAATATTAATGAATATACTATTGAAAAAAAAGTAAATATTGAAATAAATCAAAAAATATATACTGATACAGATAAAATATATCGGGAAGATAAGAATATGCCTAATGGAAGTGTTTTACGTAGTAACAAGTACACCACAAATACTACTAGTAGTAGTACTAATGCTTCTGGAAGTGGTATAGGTGGTAATAAGTCTAGTAATGAGAGTCTTTTTGTTTTAAGAAAGAAGAAAATAAAAGGAATTGATCAAAAAGTAAAAAAAGTGTTAAGTGCAAAGAAGGTAGTAAAGGGATATTTAAATATATTTTTTATTTTATTTTATATACTTTTTTTCTTTCATTTTGTTATTGATACGAAAATCAATACATTTTATAGTATCACATTAGATAGTATTATAATTTTTTTATTTTCTGTTCTTTTATTTTTTATGTATTTTTTTAAATTAAAAAATAAAAAATTAAAAAAAACTGTTTTTTATATATTAGCATATGGAAATTTATTATTTTCCTTATATATATTTAATACACTTGTTTATTGGTTAACTGCTTATACAAATTATTCGAAAAATAAAAAATTTTATTCGAAATATAAAACCCTATACAAAAGTATTAGTTTTTTATATTCATATGTTAATTTTCATGATATGTTTTTATACTTTCTTATTTATTATTCCGTTTTTATGGTTGTATCTACTACTTTAACCACTCTAATATTTTACTACATTTATAACTTCATAAAGTTTTCCTTTTCATGAACTTTGAACTATTTATAAACCAACTTGTCATAAACTTTTGGTGTATTTTTTTTTTTTTTTTTTTTTTATTTTTATTAACCTTTTAAAAATCCACAGAAAAATAATAAAACAAAACAAATATAATCATAATATATATCATATACATTTATAGATATATATATTATATATACATTAATTTTATGAGATATGTATTTTTATTGATTCTGATAGATATATGTTTATAATTTTTGTTTTGAATCAAAATAAGACATAAAAAAGGACAAACATTAATATGCTACAAAATGTATACATACGTGCATATGATATATGTTTTAAAAAGAAAAAAGGAAGAAAAAAAAAGAAATAAAAAAAAAGGAAGAAAAAAAGAAATAAATAAAGAAATAAAAAAAGGTCTAAATAAAGGACTAAAAAAAGGTCTAAATAAAGGATTAAAAAAAAAGTCTAAAAAAAGGGGAAAAAACTACATCATTTTCAATAAAAACCAAATGAAATCATTAAGAATTACTCCGAATCATTAAATATCAAACTGAACGATATTCTTCTTCTTTAGAGCCTTCAAACGATTTGGGATTTTCTGTTTCTTTTTTCTCTGTATTGTTGTTATTTGTTGTTTTTTTATTTTTTCCTTTCTTGTTAGATTGCTTCTTCTTTTTTTTCTTTTTCTTTCTTTTGGGTTTTTCAGTATATTCTATATAAGCCGTTCTAAAATTTTTAAGCATAGGAATTCCACAAGGGTAAAAAGAATTTAATCTTTCTTGTGTATAGGATACATTTTTAGCTAAATATTCCAAAGTACTCTCTAAAAATAAAAAAAAAAGAAAAAAAAGAAAAAGAAATAAGATCATAAATAATATACTTCCTTGGATTATATTTCTCCATTTCTTCTTCTTCTTTCCTTTTATATATATGTATGTGTATTTATATACATTTTTTTTTTTTTATGTACCAGTGTCCACATTGTAATACTTTAAGATAATGTCATCTATTCTTTTTAAAGTGTTTTTTTTCTTTTCTATTTTTTCAATTAGCTTTTTTGCTTTTTCGCCTTCAAAATCTGAATATGCCATTAACATCATCACATCATCAATTTCTTTAATTAGAGAAGGTTTTTCAATAACAAAAGGAGCCAATTCACTTTGTGAATAAGCAATAGCTTCATCGACATTATTCTACAGAAAAAAAGAACACAAAAAAAAGAATGCATTTATACATACATCCTTTTAAATATATTTTGAATAGTTACTGAAAAAAAATAAAAAGAATCATCTTTGTTTTATATATATATATATATATATATATATATAATATAC
>LSRZ01000101.1:20286-31509 GCA_001625125.1 Haemoproteus tartakovskyi | reverse complement strand
GTTCACGATAAATATGTGTTTTTTAAATGGTATATATATATATTTTTTTTTTTTCTTTTTTTTAATTGAATAGCCAAATGTATATGCAGAAAAAAAAAATTACTAAACAAAAAAGAAACGTTTTGCCGGTGTTTCGTTGCTGTGCTGAAACGAGGCATTTATTTTTTATGCTTTATTTTTTTTCTTTTAAATGTCTTTTTTTTTTTTTTTTTTTAATATATTATATTTATATATTTAAAATATAATGGGAAAATGTTGGGCTATATATGGAGAGGATCATTTTTATTTGCCTTTTGAATTAACTCTGATTTTTTTCAGGGTATTTGTGCACTGGTATTAATAAACGGATAGGGTTTCCAGAGAGAAAGGTTACACGAGCTTATTAAGACCTGTAGTTATTTTTAGGAAATTAGTGTAAAGAAACTGAATGATATTATAACACAATATTGTGTACCACGTTTTGGAAAAGATGATAGAGTGGGAATGTTTTGTTTTTAATCAATATATGGTTTATCCATATTGCTATTAATTTAATGCGTTTTTCGCATTTATAGAAATAGTAGAGGTGGCTGAATCCTTGGGAGATATTATCATTTTTTCATTTTGTTTGATGATTTATTTTTCTTTTACGCTTTTCATTTCTTATGAACATATAAAGCTGTAATAATTTTAAAGAGATTCTGTGCTCATTGAGTTGTGTGTTTTTTTATTTTTTTTATTTTCCCCATTTTGAATCTTTTATCTTTCGAATGACATTTTAAAAAATGGATCATTTATAAGAGTTGAAGAGTTTTTTTTCCCCCCTCCATTTTTTAGTATAGTTTTTGAAATTGATAAGTATGCAGTAACAGGAAAATATAGATTCTATTCAGGCACATTAAAGAAGATTTGGTTTATGGTCGGTTTTATTTGTCTGTGAAAAACAGAGAACGTTTAAGCTGCTGTTGGAAAGGAAGCTTTCCGGAAATAAGAAAAACAAAAAAAATAAAAAAGATAAGGAAAAGAAACAGTGAAATATTTATGTTTAGATTAATTTCGAAGTGGTTTGAAGTGTGAACACTCTTTATATTATATTGATACAAGAATCCTTTTTTCCAGGTCATTTTATATTTAATAAAAATGATGCAACTAACGAAACCTTTTTTGCTAAGACATAGCACTGCTTGGACTTTTAAGTAAACAGAAAAATAGATATGTGTAATTTCATTTCCGATTTATAAACTCATGTGTGAAATAAATAGTACTAATTATGTATAGAAATAGTTTATTTACAGAATTCATATACACCGACAATATATTATAACGTTCATTATGATTGTAATTGTTAAAATGTGCCGCTTCTTTTATAAATATAATGGAAAACAAAGGAAACGTAATGTTGTATTTTATGTTGGTATGAATAGGATATGTATATAGCAGTTTGTCACAATGTAATAGTTTAGTACAATAGTACAAGAGGCTTACACCTATTGTGTAAGTCACATTTTTCGTTTTTCTTTTTCTTATTTATATATATATTTAAATATTTGAATATATGTAAATGTACATATATATTTACATTTTATATACCAACCACAATGCAACCTTTTCTTTTTTTTTTCCCTTTTCCTTAAAATTTGTTACCTAGATTGAAAAGATATCATATGTCGCCACGATGGTATGTAAGTAAATGGCTTGTGAAAGAAGAATTTAAGTCACAGAAATTTACTAGGCCTTTTTTTTTGACAAAATGGGGAAATTATAAAACATATCAGCAGCACTCGACTTTTGGTAAATGTAATGGGGCGTTTAACAAATTTTGCGATATGGAAAAGTTACATAAGCAGAATGCGAAACTGAAAAAATAGAAACAAACTTCACAAGAATTGACAAGAGAAATTAGATTGGACCGTGAATGAAAGAATGTGGCACAGAAACAACAGAAATAGAAAAGAACAGGGAAGGCGTATAACTGATAACACACGGATGAAATCAAACAGTTGTAAAATAGATAAAGTCAAACCAAATAAATGAAAAAACAAGAGTTTCACAAAAAAAAAAAAAAATTATGAGATAAAAAATGAACTGTAAACAAAATCGAATAGTATAAAATAAACAAAAAAATATACTTATTTTCAATTTAATACTTATTTTCAATTTACTCTTTTTTTTTGTATGGCATTTTTCTTGCGATTGGTCTGAGCGGATGTCTTTTTTTTCTCTTTTTTTTTTTTTTTATTCTTAAAACATTTTATCTAATAAATTCAACAAAATTTTAAAGTAGTGAGGTAATATGCCAACCAAACGCAAGGGAATGCGCATATAATCAAAGCCATATATTGTTTTATCTAAAGACGTCTTGTACATTTTAGAAGCATCCCCAGATAATTTAGGCATCTGTAAGGCAAAGTGAAAAAAACAAGTGATTAAACTAAATGCGTGTAATTCATTGAAATGACTTTTATAAAAAGCACTAATATGTGTCTTTTTTTTCTTTTTTTCTTAATATATCTTTTTTTTTATTTGAAAATTTTTTATAAAAGTATCCAGTTTATAAAAAACTCTACAAAGAAAATTTACATGTATACATATCTGTTATTCATATTGCATAGTTTAATGCTTTCATATTTTTTATAAATCTTTTTGCATATAAGTTTGCAAGTTTTTTTCTTTTTCTTGGCAAATTTTTTTGAAATGTTAAGAATTGTCTCAATTGAAATGAACGTATACAATTTCTACATTAACAAAATAGAAAAATAAGGCCCATTTTATTTATGTTAAAAGCCTTTTTTATTTTTTTATTTTTTTTCTATATAACGGAAATGTATGGTTTAGAATCGCTGCCGATTTTCAGCGTTGTTCTTTCTCTACATTTTCAATTGTTACTTTTGATGTTGATGTCTTTATTTTTAATATACATATTATATGTTTCAAAATAAATGTACACATTTTTTATTTGTTCATAGTAACAATATCATACTATATCAATAATAATAATAATATTAATAATAATAATAATAATATTAATATTAATATTAATAATAATAATAATATTAATAATAATAATAATATTAATAATAATAATAATAATAATAATAATAATAATAATAATAATAATAATAATATTAATAATAATAATAAAAATAATGATAATACAATAATCATTTTCTTTAATTTATTTATATTACAAATAATGCATTTTGTATACGTATTTCGTTTTTATATATTTCAATAACCTGCTAAGAAGCATTATACAAATATAGTTTTTTTCTTTGTTTCATCATCTGTTATTCATAATTTTTACCATTACCCATTTTTTTTTTTGATTGCAAATAAATTTAAAAACTTCAGCTCTTTATTTCTATATTGTACATTTTCTTTGTTTTGTAGTTATTTACATTATCCATTTATTTATAAAGACATGTAGATTTTTCGACTCATATTTTATAAGAAATAGTGTAGTTAACAAAGATTCTTTTTCTTTTGTGTATGTTGTATTTTATCAGAAACTGGTTCCGATGCATATTGTTTCATTGTTATTAAGTATAGGAGCACAAAGTACTTACCTTTGGATACCTTTGGCTAAAATGTGTCAAGATCAAACATTTGCAACCTGATTGTGCACCTACACAGATTTGATAAATAAAAATAATGTTTTTAATGTTGTATACATGTTGTACATATGTTGTATACATGTTGTATATATGTTGTATTCATCTGTTTTCGTTTTTTTCAGAGTACATATAAGTAAAAGAGAAAAATAAATATGGAATACTCCATATACACACATATAAATATGTATATGTATATTTGTTTTTCTCATCTGAGAAGATGCTTCTACCTATTTGTAATGCATCCTGTATAGTCGAATGCCTTTTTTGAACTGCTTCTTCTGATAGATCCGTATCAAAGGTGGCTGATAAAAGTGTTAAACAAACAATATATTTTTTTTTTTCATTTTTTTTTGTATATCACTGTCATATATCGAGTGTACACATTAGATGCATAATTAATGAATGATTATATTGTTTCCACTACATAATAAACCAGTAGTATTTGTACAGATTTGTGATTCCATGCATTCATTTAATACCCACTGCCCCTTCATATGGGTACAACTGGATTTTATTGTACTACACAATATTAATATACATACCACCACATTATGTTATATGCATACTTTGTTTTTACCTTCATGGATTAAAATATCACAACCCGTAGCATTACGTGTTACATTATCACAGGGTCTTGTATCTGCTGAATATACCACCACTCCTATTTTCTTTTGTTCAATTTTCACTCCATAAGATTCAGGAATATGTTGAACCTACAGATGGAATACAATAATGTTTTTTTTTTAATTTAAATATACATATATATGTGTGTACATATGTGTAAAATACTTGCATCTTATTTAACAACATAAATTTTATTTTATAAACAATGATAAATAAGAAAAAGCGAATATACATTAATATTTTCTCTTTATTTTTCGATTGTACACATTATGCATTGTAGTTTTTTCATTTTCTTTCTTTTCCTTTTTTTTTATTTTTTATATGTTTTGGTTGTTTGATTTTTCACGTTTTTCATTTTTTATTTCTCTGACTTTTTTCTTTTTTGATTTTGACAAACCTTGAAAACAGTTAAAGTAACATCACCATCTTCTGGCGGGACCATTTGCTGATTAAATTTCAGGCCATCTTTTAAATAAACAACATGTAGCGATTCTCTCAAGAAGAAATGATTAAATGTCTCTAACCAATTTTTTAATGTGTTAGGAATTAATAATACCGGAAGCTTTATGTTAGGAAATAATTTTTTTCTTAAACATAAAAAATAGTACAGCCCCACATGATGATCGGCGTGTCCATGGGATATAAAAACAATTTCTACTGATCGGATTATAGTTTGGAATTTGTTCCATGTCTTGCTCATCCATAACAACTGATAAATAGAACCTTCCCCAAAATCTAAAACTATACTTTGAGTATCTGTGACGTTTAAAATAATACCTGACACATTTCGATAAGCGGAAGGCATAGAACAACCTGTACCTAGAAAATAAAAGGATGGAAGCTTTTCATTCTCTGGTGAATTTATTTTCTTTGCAAGTTCCATATTATTAAATTCTTTCAACTGATTAATCCACTGTTTATTTTCTTTCATCACAATAGATGCTTTTATCAAATTAAAATTCGTAGGATGCAACAGAGTTAAGGCATCTCTGGTGTCAACATTCACTCTGTGAAACGGATGTAATACAAATTTTGTTAGCGTGTTGTAACACTGATATTCTCCTAATGTTTCTTTTTTTTTACTGGTTTCTAAATACGTTTCTTCTTCCTTTTCTTTCAAATTATTTTCTAAACCATGTACAACATATCCACATTTTATAATGTTGTGTTCTTTTTCTTCCACATTTTCTTTATCTTTTTTGTCCCCTTTTCTGCTTTCTTCTTTTTCTTCTTTTTCTCCGTTTTCTCTACCATTCTGTGGTTCACCATTACTTTCATCTACTGTTTCAATTCCTTTTTCCTTTTGCCCACTTTTTTTTTTTTGTACGGGTTCATTGTTTATACGATATTTATTCATCATAAAATCATAATTTTCCATGTCTGGTTCATATTTCAAAAATATAGATGGCAACAATTGAGAAAGAAAATTGATTAATGAAGATGCAGATGTAAATGGGCACACTTTTACGGGTTCACTAGAATGATTACATTTCACGTTTTTTATATTCTTTAAACTGAGAAAAAAGTTTTTATAATTTTCTGCATTTATCACATCTTCATTTGATAAATGTAAAATGTATTCTACATTTTCCAAAAACAATTTTTTGTTACTATTAAGTTTTTCAATTAAATAATCAATATCACTTGTTCCCGGTAAATCAACAATTAATGCTTTTCGCCCCTCTATATTTTTATCACATACATCTTCTGGTTTTACAATGTTTCCATGTATATTAACACATTTCCCTGCTTTTAACATTCCATAAAATTCCCCTGCTGGTACATTTAACCGTTTCGCTTTTTCTGGGTGAAATTTCCCAATGGTCTCAGGACATTCCACAAGATAACATATTGCATCAAAAGTGCTTTCATTTATTTCTTCGTCGTCTTTTCTATTTATATTCATTATATTCGCTGGGAAAGTTTTTAATTTTTTTAGATTCTTTGGATTTCTGTCTACATTTTCTTCTCTTCTTTTATTTTTACTCTCCTTTTCAAAATTGGATGATTGTTCTCCATAAATGTTATTTGTACTGTGTGTATGTTTTTCTTTAGTCTTTATTTTAATTTCGTTTTTCTGGGTATCCTCATTTTTTTCATGTATTTCGTTTTTCTGGGTATCCTCATTTTTTTCATTTATTCCGTTTTTCTGGGTATCCTCATTTTTTTCTTTCATTTCGTTTTCTTCATTTTTTTCATTTATTTCGTTTTTTTCATTTTTTTCATTTATCTCGTTTTTCTCATTTTTTTCATTTATTTCATTTTCTTCATTTTTTTCATTTTCTTCATTTTTCGTTCCTTTGTTTTTTTCTCCATTTGCCATAAATGTTTCTGTTTTTCCGTCACTCATTTTTACAACCTCCAAATTTTTTTTTCCTCCCTTTATCAAAATAGGTCTAACGACAACCCCCCCTTTTAAAAAAAGTGGTTGTATATCAGCTTCCTCTCCAATTTCATGAACCTCTATTTTTACATTTTTCATTCTGGCAAAAGAAAACATAATGGCATCCATAATGGTGGATAAAGGTTTCGGACCATATATTTTTAATAGTCCACATGACGTATTGTCAATAGTCAATAAAAACCCTATTAACCCTCCAATAGTTTCTGGACTAATTAACGTAAAAAAAATCTGCTTCATTTTAACTAAATGTAATCTATGTTCATTTAAAAATCGTTGCGTATTTTCTCCACAATTAAAAAGAGCAGACTCTCCATTAATGAATAACCTCAAACTAGGAGGTATAGCCAACGGGTGCCAACCCAAAAGTTGAACATATATTTCCATCTTATCTTTTTCAATATATAAGGTATAAAACGTTTCTTTTCTTTTAAGTTTCCAAAAAAAAAAAAAAAAAAAAAAGAAAAGAAGAAATTAACTTATAAAAAAACAAGTGAAAAAAATAAGAATCAAAAGCACACCTTATAGAAATATATGCTATTACGTATCAAGAAGTATTTATATATATATATATGTTTATATATAAGTATATATAAATATGTTTCCACATATATAAATACAAACAATAGTGATACGTAAGAAACTACGCAATACAAAAATGCTATTAAGAGCATCAGATGCTCAAACAAAAGAATTTTTCATAAAGTTGTATTATATCTCACAAAAGGATGTGGTAGTTCGAACATATGTTAATAGTGAACGCATACATCTTATTTAAAAAAAAAATTACATAAACAGAAACATAACAACTATACACATATATATATGCATATTAAAATAATTGAAAGAAATAAGAAAAAAGAAAAGAAAAACTGTTTTGTCGAAATCTCAAAATTATTAAAACCTCAAAATTATCGAAACCTCAAAATTATCGAAAACTCATGATTATCGAAAACTTATGATTATCGAAAACTCACGATTATCGAAAACTCAAGATTATCGAAAACTCAAGATTATTAAAAACTCAAGATTACTGAAAACTCAAAAGAATAAGTAATTTTTATCTATTTCAATTACATAAAAAAAATTAGAAATGTTTTCTTTTTTTACAGTTCCATATATATATGTCACTTCTTTTTTAGGAGTTTTTAGAAGCGAAAACAAAAATAAAATGGTCACATTCGTACTCCAGTACACAATGTAAAAGCAATACAATGCAAAAAGCATTGGATGTTGAAACCATATAATAGATTTTTTTAAATATAAGATGCTGAACAGATTAATTCATAACACTAAAGCCGCGATTTTGAAAACTAACGCAGAACATTTATTACGATAATTCAAATTGACAAAATAAGGAAAGCTTTACAAAACGTGTTCAGTAGAAGAAATAAAAATATAAAAAAACAAAAAAAAAAGAGTTAAATTAATAATATAAAAATGAAAAAGAGAAACGAGAAAAGAGAAAAAGAAAAAGAATTTTGCCCAACTCACATTCTCTCTTACGTAAAAAAAAAAAAAAAAAAGTATTTCAAAAAAGATTACATTTGAAAAAAAATTGCATTTCAAAAAAAAAATTACATTCAAAAAAAATACTACATTTTGTCAGTAGAAATATTCAAGAAAAGATGCGTGAGTCTAATTCATTTGTTAGATTTCAAAAAAAGTTGTAAGAAACACTTACTAAATTAAAAAATAAGGAAAAATCGTTGTAACCGGGTATGAATAGAAACCATAGTTTATACAGCAATATATTAATGTGTAGATAACTATACAGAATTTTTGTAAAAATAAAGATTTTTTTTTTTTTCTTATCTACAACTAATAAGAGAGAAAAAAACGCTATAAAGTTGTGGTTATAATATTTTCATTTCTTTCTTTATTTTTTCTTTTCCGGCTGTTTGTTTGTGTTTGTATGCGTGCTTGGTGTGTCCATCCGTTCGTCAATGGAAAATGAAGAAGAGAAAAATTCATTTTTGAAATTAGTGTTGTCAATAAAAAATGAAATTGAAAATTATGATGTGAAAAAATGGGAGCAGATAGTAAGACCTGAAGATCCGGGATATGATGAATATTTTAATAAATGTATAGAAGATCAAAAAAAAGAATGGGAGAGTGGTAAAAAAAGAGAGATGGAAATAACGAGAGAAAAGAAAACTTTTGATTTAAATGCTAGTTACTTCGAAGGGTTGAGTAGAAATGAGAAATTTTTTTTTTTATTGAAGTTAAAAGAAATGATGGAAACAAGCTGGCTGTTGGCACATAAAAGGTTAGCAGGAATAAAATCAGAAGAAGAGTCGAATTCTTTAAAAGTAGATGATATTATACGATATTCATCGACCTTGGCAGATACTACATGTGCCCCTCCCGATTATGACAATGTAGAAGATAAAGCATTACATTTACAGTTTTATCCAAATTATCATTTTTTAAATTTTATAAATATAGAAAATATACATATGTCTAAATTATTTCAGCTGCAAAAATATAGCACAGTTTGTTTTCCTCCAATTATATATTTAAAAGAAAAAGAGGGCATGCTAACAGTTTATATCTTTTGCACTACTCCCAAGGCCACTATTTATTATAAAATTAATAATGATACGCATGAAAGAATATATGACCGTAAACACAAGCCCGAAATACCCAAAAGAGGTAAGGTGGTGATATATGCTCGATCCACTAAAGAAGGCTTTTTAAACTCTCGGGTATCTTGTTATTCAAAAACATATAAAGGAGAAGGTGGTATTGAGAAAGATGTGTTGACCAAACCTTTACCGACGGTTTCGCCTCAAATGTTAAACAAGGCAGAAAAAAGCGAAGAAGGGTTGGCAAAACCAACATTAGACAAAAGTAAAAAGGCGTTTAAACATTTAGGTTTTTTATTAAACAGAGAGCGTGAAAAAAAGTCGAATTCATCCTCCAGTGAATCTTCTTCAGATGATACATAAGATATATGAAAAATGTGACAAAAAAAATTTTTTAAAAAAATAAATAAAATAATAATAATGTATCAACAAAAGTAAAATATTAATAAATTTAAGAAAGAAGCGAATAAAAGAATCATCATAAAAACATCAACGAGTTTATCAATTTTTTTTTTTTTAAAGTGTGTATACATAGGAACTTATGGCTACATATAGAAGTAACATGTTTCGTTTTCATGAACATGCATGTAATAAAAATAAAAGTAAGGAACTATATAGTTGTAATTTTTCGTTACTTTTTTTTTATTTTCATTTGCATTTTTATTTTCCGCTTTTCTATGATTCCACTTTTGTGATTATTGCATTTAATAATATTACGAACATTAGTGGCCCCTATTTGGGGTTGTATGTGCTTATTTTCACATTTTTCACCGTTTTCATTTTCTTTCTTTTTTTTAACACTAAGAAATCAATTTAATAAAGGTATAATTGTTCAACATAATTCTTCAACCTTTTTAAGAAGAACAGTTTCCAGCTCTTCAGGAGTGTATTTAAAATGTATACATTCGGACCATGTTTCATGAACCTGCTTATATTCCTTTATTAAAGCAGTAAACAAAACAGACTTAATTTTTCTTTGAATTTTTGGGGATGATATTTTATGGATTAATGTACTTGGATTATAATTGGCACAGAAGGTATATTTGTATATATTATCAAGAATTTTTTGTAATTCTTGTGTATTTTTTTTATTGAGATTATTTACTCTATCGAATTCTAATAGTTTCCATAAATTGGATTTTTCTATTTGTATAATACTGTCAGTTTTTTCGTCATTTATAATTTTCAATAATTGCGAATATTTTTCGGATCCTTCAAAATTAGAAATGTTTTCTTGGAGTAGCGTAAAAGTGTTTAAAATAAATATGTAATCTTCTTCACTATTTTTACTATGTTTTTTTAAACAATTATTTATTAAAGGATTTACAGTTATATCTAGAATACTTTGGAAAGTTTGTTCACTACCATCGTTACCATAAAACGAACTAGTTTTATATAATGCATATATTTCGTTTAAGGCATTAAGTATTTTATTTATAAAAAATAAAGACTTTTCATAAGAATGTTTTTCTTCTAAAAATGTCATTTTCGATATATAAAACTGAACAACATTTTGTTGCCAAGACACAATAAATCCGTTTTCTAAGTTTTTTAAAATTTTTAAAGTATAAATAAGAATTTTACAATTATAATTTTGTAAAGACGAGGAACCAGCGGAAAAAGAGAAATCAGAAGGAGTGTTTTTTTCTTTATTTGTATTCGTTTCTTTGTAATCATTTTTCATTTCTTCTGTTTCTTCATTTATCTGTTTATTAATAATTTCTTTATTATTATTATTTGAGATGTCAATATTATTAGATATGATATTATTAATATTATCATTATTATTATCATTATTATTATTATTATTATTATTATCATTATTATTATTGTCATTTATATTATTATTATTATTATTACTATTATTATTATCATTAGAATTGATATTATTAAAGTTGATGTTATATATATTATGAAATGTATCATTTTTGTGTTTATTTTTATTTTCTATTTGTTGATGAACGATGTCCATTATATTTTTTTTTTNTTTNCTATCTGTAGTAACTTATTCACTCTT
>LSRZ01000101.1:0-20261 GCA_001625125.1 Haemoproteus tartakovskyi | reverse complement strand
ACTGACAAAATGTAGTATTTTTTTTGAATGTAATTTTTTTTTGAAATGCAATTTTTTTTCAAATGTAATCTTTTTTGAAATACTTTTTTTTTTTTTTTTTCGTAAGAGAGAATGTGAGTTGGGCAAAATTCTTTTTCTTTTTCTCTTTTCTCGTTTCTCTTTTTCATTTTTATATTATTAATATTATCATTATTATTATCATTATTATTATTATTATTATTATTATTCATTATTATTATTGTCATTTATATTATTATTATTATTATTACTATTATTATTATCATTAGAATTGATATTATTAAAGTTGATGTTATATATATTATGAAATGTATCATTTTTGTGTTTATTTTTATTTTCTATTTGTTGATGAACGATGTCCATTATATTTTTTTTTTTTGTTCATATCAGTTACAATTTCATCTTCTTTCTCATCTTCCTCTTTTTTAACATTTTTTTCCACCGATACATAAATTACATTTTCTTCTATGTTTTGATTCTTATTCTGATTGTTGTCATATAAAAACTGTTTATTTCTTTGAAAAGAACTGTTAGATGAAAAGTTTTTTAAAATTATGCTTCTTTTAACTTTTCCCATATGATGTTCCAAATTTTGTAAAAGTGTTTTGTCATTTTTGTTTCTGTCGAATTGGGATTTTCCTTTTTCAAAATTAAGAGCAAGAGAAGTATCAGTAAAAGTGGTAGTTAATATTTTTTTTATATCATCATTTATTAGAGAACTGTTTCGGATATTTTTTAATTTAAAAATGAAAACAGTAAACAACTGAACTAATTCATAACATATATTATAATTTTTAGGACAAGCGGGCAAATTGATTTCTATAAATTTTTTATAAGAATCAAATAAAGCATCGAAAATATGATATAAAATGTTATCCATATTTTCTGAGTGTACAATTATGTAAGGATATGTTTTATCTGAATAAGAATAATTAAAAGAGAAAAACACTCGAAAAAAGATATCTTCTAAAATAATAAGATAATACATAATAGACAATACGTTTTTAAAAAGAGGAATGGAATTTGAAGGGGAATATATTTGTACTGAATTTTTTTTATTTATGTTTTTATAATTATAGTTATTATTAATAAACTTTTGATAATTTTTTATTATTAATTTTTTTCTAAGATATACAAAATTGTTAAAACAAATATTAAAATATTCGGCTCTTTGTGTAATATGTTTATAACACAATTTGGTCAGTGGTGAGAATTGATCTACATACGTTTTTATTATAGATTTTCTTTTATCATATTCGTCTTGTACAGGACAGAGTATTAAGTCCCATAACAATAACAGTTTTTTATTTTTAAGAAAATTATTATTTTCTTTTATTATAAATAAAGAAACTTTTTTACAGATGGCACTCGTTATTTTATGATAATAATGTGGGTATATTTGATATATTTTCTTTGATGATTCTTCATTTAATAATCTGATAATATTTTCTCGAATGTATTCATATTCATTGAGGTACTCAAAGAAATCTATATTTAAAGGCATTTTGTAATCCGTCAGATTATTAAAACATACAGGGCTTAAACTATATGTGTCTACAATTTTATTGTATATAATTTCTTTTTTTCGAATATTATTTTTTGTTTTTTTTAATTCTTTTATCTGGTCTATTATTTCAATTGTGGATATTCTACTTTTTTCTACTAGTTCAGTAGATTTTGTTTCTAAATCCTCTAGTTCCTGTAAGTTCTTTTCGATATTTTTAAAATATGTGAAATATTTGTCAATTTTATCAATGCAATCTTTGCACTTGTTTACATTTTGTAACTCTTCGTTATATTCATTGTATAATATATCATATTTATTAAATACCTTTTTTGTATGCATAAAATTATTCAGATCCTTTAAGATCATTTCTTTACTCAAATGAGATTGTTCACATGTTTGTATCTCCATGATGATTTTCCAAATAGATGCAATATATGTTTTATTCGTTCTTAAAACAAGAAATGGTGAAATATGTTTAGATACATATGTATATATATGTACTTATGTATGTGTAGGTATGTATGTATGTGTACTTATGTATGTGTAAATATATATGTATAGGTATTTATGTGTACTTATTTATGTATGTGTACTTTGTACCTTAATAAATATTTAGTAACGTGCTAACGAACTGTTCGTAGTATCAATACTCAACGTGCAGGTAAATTTTTTCCTTCTATATGAACCAAATAATAATCCAAAGACAAAGAATATATATATGTATACCATACTATACTTTGTAATCCTTTTTCTTTTCTTTCCAACTTTCCACTGTCGTTCACAAACAATTTTAGCATTATCATAAGCTCTACTTAAAATAATACAATTTTTGAAAATATTCATACATGTAACATAATTACATAAAAATAATATGACAGAACAAAAACTTTTATTTTTTTTTTTTTTACACTGTGTACGTAATATATTTATCAGAATAAAAAACAATCAGACAACCAATCAAACAATCAAATAGAAAATCAAACAAACACACAAAAGTTACCACAAAAGGAATGTGATTCTTATTTTTTTTTTTACAACCATCCTTTTACAATTACCTCTTCGCAATAACTATCAAGAATAATTAACGTGCTTGTAAGAGATGCATTTTCAAATGTTTCACTGTTTAAGTTTTAAAAGAGTAATGTAAAACAAACGTCAAATTGCTATAGAGCGAAATTCTGTTTTAAGTTATAACGTTTCTTTCAAAAACAAAATATCAACAAAACTGTGTTATAACTAATTATTATATATACATATTATTTAAGCGTAGTAGTCGTTTCCACACTTTTGATTATTTTCATACTTTTGCCATTTCCTTCTAAAACCCAAAGGTTAAAAATTCATTTGTATATTTTTTAAAAAAAAAGAAAAAAACATAAAAAAAAAAAAATCCCCAAATTTGCGATACATAAAATGAGTATTAAAAAAAAATGTGCATCTAATATGAAATTTCTTATCCCAATTACACAAGAAAAATAAAATGCACATTATGTTTTTCAACACAATAATAATTGTTTTTTTTTCTTTTCCATCTGCATAAATTTTTGAGGAAAAGAAAAAATGAAGCAACTGTGTCTTTAAGAAAAATTATTTACCTGTTTATGTAACAACATCGCGTTATGCTATTATACAATTGTTACATATTTGTCTTAATCGCATTAATCTAAAGATATCAGCATATGTTGATAATTCAATAAAATCCAAATATGGAAAATGATAAATATATCCACATATGTGTACTATACAGAAAGAGTTAACGATAAATGTTTCGAAAACACATTTGAAACATGTTTAGAAAGCAAATTTCGAAAAATAAGTTTAGAAAACAAGTTTACAACAAGTTTCGAAAACAAGTTTATAAAAACGGTTTTTGAAAAGCTAATTTACAAAAAATTTTTTATAATTCTTTGTATATCAGCACTAATGTAAAAGAATATAAAAAAAGTATTTATAAAAATTAATGAAAATGTGGGGGATACAATACAGTTTTCGGAACTGATAATGGATCTCCTTTATTAATTATAAATGTGTGTCCTTCTTGTTTCAATTTTTCAAAACATTCTTTTTTACATTGAACATCTAACCATCTACAATCTTTACATCTCATTTTGGGATATAAGAAAAACAATCTTCCATGCCAAGTAAAGTCTCTTTTTCTTCCATCTAGATGACCATATGCATATGGTTTAGGACAAGGTGGTTTCATTGTAAAATGGACTTGTGCATGGTACCACAAATACAAACATATAACAAATAATAAATAGACGTGAAATTTTAAAAAGATCATTAATTTTCTTTCATATTCTGTTAACATAACAGTTGACAATCTTGTATATGGATCTAAATCAAGAATCCATTCTTTTCTGTTATTATATCTGGTTAAAAAACCTGTTATATCTAAATATCGATAAATTTTTTGTCCTATTGTTTCCGGTTCATTTTTGTTAAAAAATATTAACACATTTGAATTTTTAAAAAGAGATATATCTTTTGATGAACCTTCAACTGCAACTGATTTCATCTGTTCATCAGTTAAATGAGTTGTTTTACTTACTGATGTTGTTGCAAATTCTTTTGCAAAATTATTACGAATTCTTTGAATATCGTGATTATTCTTAAAAAGAGTACTGCCCTTGTTCATCAGATGTTCCTTGTTATTACTATAAAAAGATGTTGTGCTACTATATTTCATCATTGCCGTCTTCATTCCATTATTTGTAATTACATTCAGCAAACTAAAATAAGGGTCCCTTTTGTTTTTTGCACAATTGGACAGCATCGCCATTATCGCATTGTTCTGATGCTTACAAAACATTTCTTTCTCGATTCATATATATTTCCTTTTACTTCTCCAAAGCCTCTTCTCCTAAAAACTTTCCTTTCTCTTAATTCCGTTCCTTTCTAAATTATTTTTTCACATGGATATATATACATATATATATATATATATCTTAAAATATACCGACCGTTTTGTCACCCATGTGTTAATATTGAGTTCAGTCAATTTAATAAATTCCCTTGAGTCAAATCAAACAAATTTAACAAATCTGAAAATCTCTACACCTTTATTAATATCAAAATAAAGAAATAAGTAAAACGCATAACATTAACAAATCGCATAAAAATGTAAAGTCTTAAAATGTATTAACTATAATTTTATTTTCGTAGCAACTGCAAGATTGAAGATTTAACCGAAATAAAGAATATTGGTGCCTTTCTTGTATCCAATAAAAATAGATTTTATTGAAACCTGTGCACACAAAAATAAAGAAAAAAAATATATATTTTTTAATTTTCTGATTAAAAATTGTAACCTTTTTATGTTCAGTCGAATGTTAATTAAAAATGTTTTCTTTTTTTTTTGTTTTTTTTTTCCATCGCAATATTTGATTTATATATTTCCTTGGATTCATATATTTTTTGCATTTGCTTGAAAAAAACAAAAATGGTAGTAGTGACCACACTTAATCTGTTATGTGCATAAGCTTTTCGTTTTTCATTTATAAAGTGTTAATTTTCATGTTATATATATATATATTTTTTTTTGTGTTTACAAATGTTTCATGATTTTTAAAGTTTGTTCTTTATTGCATATATGTATGAAACCGGTTAGTTCCATATTTCTTCTCTTATTCATTTTTTTTCTGCAATAATTAAAAAACATAAAGGTTTCAAAACAAATTACAGCCTACAAATCAATTTATATAGGAAAAATATAAAGTACGCATTCACAACTTTCAATTGAGCTATATCTTTTCTTTGATATAAGAAAAAAGTACAAGATGGCTTTTAAAAGAATATTTTGTAAAACATGATGGATGAAAAATAATAGAGAATTAAAGAATAGAAAAAAAAGAAAGAACTGCTTTTTCTTTTTATCGAAACTTTCATAAAGTACCCAATAATATAAAATATTTTTTCTTGTAGTTGTAGTTGTTAATGACATAAATAGAAAAACTACATTTTTTTGTTTTTTGAATTCTTAGTTGTAAAGGTAGAAATGCAACAGATAAATGAAAATTGATTACATCAACCAGTTGAATCCTTCAATTTAACAAATGAAAGTTACAGAAAAGCGAATTTCTAATGAAAATAATATATGCAAATTTTTGTTGAAAATTATATATGCGAACTTTTGTTGATAATCATATATGTGATTTTTTGTTGATTTGAATATCAATTTAAACCATCTAGTCAGTCCTAAAGAAAACAGGAGTAGAGAGGGGAACTTTTTTTGTTGAAGGAGCATTTATATTAAAAGAGAAAAAATTAATTTTTTTTTTCAAAAAAGAAAATATAATACATTCATAAAAACAACGTCCATTTTCTACCTAGAACAGAAACCCAAACTCTCCAAAATACAATATGTTTATTTCCTTTTTGATAAAATAACAAAGGACGAAATATAGTAACACTTATTTGAGTGAAGTACCATTGTTTAAAAATAATTTTCAAAATTTTGATAACATAAAAAGAGTATACGAATACAAATTAAGATATGTTATATCATAATTGGTACTCTATCATTATAATTTGATGGGTTTTTTTTTTCTCTCCTCCTATAATACCATGCTCCTTCTTGTCAATCGTTGTATGATTATTTCATTTTATAATCCTTTATTTTATTTTTTTTAGATCCATTCTCTTCCTTGTTTATATTTTGTTTCATAAGTTTTATTTTTTTAAAAACGTAAATATGTTGATATTGTGGTAATGTTTAAATAGAATAAAAGTTCGCGATAATGGTCTTATTAATGAAAGGCTTTTAAACAGTGCCATAAAATCGTCACAACTAGAAAAAACATATGATGAAACATTCCAGTTTCTTTTACAAAATAACAAAACGAAAAGAAACAACAGACATGACATGGGTGTTGGTTTTTTCTTAAAGAATAACTTGTGACAACAAATTACAAAAACAATTTCTTTTACAAAAAAATAACAAAATTATGTTGAATTAAAAAATTGTTATACAAACAATTAATAAACTACTAAACGATGAACATTTTTATTCATTTGTGATATTTCATGTTAAAAAAAAAAAAAGGAAACAATTTTTTTTTCCGATAAAGAAAGCTCATGCTATTTTTCACAAAAATTATTATGCATATACAAATGTTACAGTATACGAAAAAATTGATTCAAGCCACGACAAATATATTTAAAGAAGGAACTTTATGTTGAAGAATTTTTTAGTGTTTGATGGTTTTTTGGTTTATTTGTTTTTTTTTTTTTTATTTTTTTTTATTTACTCCTTTTTGCGATATATGAAACATCATAAGGATATTGAAAATAATTTTGCAAAAATAGTAAAAACAAATTCAGTAAAGTTGTTTAAAATAATTCACACTTGATCGGATTTGGACTTTCATTTTTCCGTGTCTCATTTTAAAGGGTCAAATAAACTGGTGTGTAGGAAGCAATACAATATTTTTTCATTTGCATTTTACAGCTGAGAGTAATAGAAATAAGTGCGATCATTGGAAAAGAGGCGTCTAAATACGAACCAAGTATAGTGACTTTTTAATAAGTGGAAAGCGAGGGGCTGAAGACATTCAGCTTAAATTGACTAAAGGAGGAAGAAAAGGGATTGATATAAAAAGAGAAAATTAGAAGATTAAATGAATGATTAGGTATATTTTTCCAAAAGGATATAAGATAGGGAGGTGAGTTGATGTACGAAATCGTGGATCATGTGTGTTTATTAAAAAAACGAACAAAATGATACATATCCGTTATAAATTAATACAAGATTTAAAAGGGCGTAGCACCTTATTCATCTTGAGTGGTAATAAAACATTGCAACAGTTCACTGGAAATCAGCGGTTCTATTCTATTTTTCGAAATGAGACATTTAATAAGCTGGAACGATTAAAAAGAGAAGCGTACTATAAACCGAGTGACAGTTATTTAATTTTGCAATTTTACAAGGAAGCAAATATACACAACCCGAACGAAGTCATAAAACATTACGAAAATACAAATTTTGTGAAAAATGAAAATACGACAAAAGAATATATTAAAGCTCTAGTATACACAAATAAATTGAAATACAAGAATTTAGATAATTTGCATATGAAACATGGAGAATCGAGTGAAATGAAATCGATGCATGTTGGTTCGACGAATCCAATAGATAATAAATCGGACACTGCTGGTTTTTATGACCATTCGAATTCGAATGAAGGGAAAGGAGAAATACATTTGAATATGACAAACCGAAAGAGTGGAAATGGGAATTCGACAGAAATATATACATTAAACGTAGATTCAAAGAAGCCTTTAAAGGTGGCTGTAGTGGAAGGGAGTCGAAAAGGGTTATGGAATTTGTTCAAATATACGGTTGGATTTTTAATTGTTGTGGCAGCAGCGAGTGTATATTTAGAAGGAGTTTCTCAGAACGTGCAGAAAGGGATAGGCATATCCAATAAAAAGATAACACCAGTGGAAAATGTAAAAGTAACTTTCAGTGATGTGAAAGGATGTGATGAAGTGAAGGAAGAGTTACAAGAAATAATAGATTATTTAAAAAATTCTGAAAAATATACAAAAATTGGAGCAAAATTGCCAAAAGGGATTTTGCTGTCGGGAGAACCGGGTACAGGAAAAACTCTTATAGCAAGGGCAATTGCTGGAGAAGCAAATGTTCCTTTTTTACAAGCATCTGGATCCGAATTTGAAGAAATGTTTGTGGGGGTTGGTGCAAGAAGAATACGAGAATTATTTCAAGCGGCTAAGAAACATGCACCGTGTATTGTATTCATTGACGAAATTGATGCTGTGGGGTCAAAAAGAAGCAACCGAGACAATAGTGCAGTTCGAATGACTTTAAATCAATTGTTAGTGGAACTGGACGGATTTGAACAGAATGAAGGAATAGTAGTAATATGTGCGACAAATTTTCCACAAAGTTTAGATAAAGCATTAGTACGACCTGGAAGATTAGATAAAACGATTGTTGTTCCATTGCCTGATATTAAAGGAAGATATGAGATATTAAAAATGTATAGTAACAAAATAGTGTTAGCAAAAGATGTCGATTTACATGTGTTATCAAGAAGAACCGTGGGAATGACAGGTGCTGATTTAAGCAACATTTTAAATATAGCTGCTATTAAATGTTCAGTAGAAGGTAAAAAGGCAGTAGATATGAATTCTATAGAACAGGCATTTGATCGAGTAGTTGTAGGATTACAAAGAAAATCTCCATTAAATGATGAAGAGAAAAATATCACTGCATATCATGAGGGAGGACATACACTAGTAAATATTTATACGAAAGGTTCGGATCCTGTTCACAAAGCAACTATTATGCCAAGAGGAATGTCTTTAGGTGTCACTTGGAAAATACCTACACATGATAAATATAGCCAAAAAATTAAAGATGTACAAAGTGAAATCGACGTATTAATGGGAGGATTAGTAGCAGAAGAAATTGTTTTTGGAAAAAATAATGTAACGACAGGTTGCTCAAGTGATTTACAAAAAGCAACACATATAGCTCAATCTTTAGTTATGAATTATGGTGTGGGAATAAATGAAGATAATATTTCCATGTTTTTACAAGATAAAACAAATATTAGTGAAGAAATGAAAATAAAAATTGACAAATCGATTCAAAGTATATTATTGGAATCATATAATAGAGCAAAAAATGTACTTAATCAACATATTGATGAATTGCACAAAATTGCGTTAGCTCTGGTAGAATATGAAACATTAACAAGTGACGAAATTAAACTAGCCATACAGGGTAAGGGAAAAGAGATTAAAAAACTGCGAGAATTGAAGGAGAAAGAATATAGTTTGAAAGATAGTAGAGTTGCATAATTAATATATTTATCTTCAAAACAAGTAAGATTTTCTGGAAAGCGCACGCATATATAGGAATAGTGCGTAATCTTTTGAAAAAGGCAGCGACATTCGGAGAGAACTATAACTGATCTTTACTTTTTGTGTTCTCCTCCTTTTCCCTTTTTTACACAAAAAGAAAAGAACTTGAGTGTCTTATAAAACTTTTTATTTAAAGATTGTAGTGTTTTTTGTTTTTACATTTGTAGAAATAATTCAGTTTATATTTTATTTTTTGTTATTTAAATTTTTGAATAGGACAATGTTCCGGTGTATCGTGTTTTTTTTATATTTTAATAATACACATTTTTATTTTTTTAAACAAAGAAATTGTTGAAGTTTTTTTAATGTGTCACAGTAATTAAAATGTGACAAAAAAAAGGAAAGAACATATTAGAAAACAATAGTTCTTTGTTTATTCTACTGTACTTTTTCTTTTGCAACTTTTGCATTTGTTCTTTCTTTTTATTATATGCGTGTCAGAACTATTAAACTATGAGTGTTTTTTTGTTTTTTTTTTTTGCATTGAAATCACTACCTATTATAACCATATATATATAACTATATATAATATATAAATATATATATAGTACTATATATATGATGATATACTTATTTGTAACTTTTTTAGATATAGAATGATGTTGAGGACTGCTACTTTATTGAAAACAGAAACATTTGTTTCACAAATTAACAATCTCATTTCTAAAAAAGAAAGAAAAAAAAAAAAAGAGAAAGGAGAACGATACGAATTAAAAACATAAATTAAGACACAAAGATAAAATAAGAATTTTGTTTTTTTGTGTTTTTCGAAAATACTGACACATAAGAGGTAAAGGTATCAAGATCCACTGGGTTCGCTATTTCCATTTTATCAATATGTTCCTTTTGCTTATTGTTTAAAACAAACTGATATAACCCTTTACAGAAAAAACAAAAAAGGAGAGTTTTTTCGGAAGGAACTGTAATAATATAATAAAATAGTATATATGCAAAAATTTAAAATAGCAAAACACAGAGGACGCATTTATATAACATTGTACAATCAAAATAATAAATGAATTTAAAAAGGGAAATACTGTACATATGGTATAACCTAAGAGGCATTTCTCTTTATCAATAAAATTTTTATTTTCTAGATCGACATAACGAAACATTGCTTCTGCGTCATCTTTGCTAAAAATATAATTCTGATTTTGCTAAACGTCGAATAGTGGAAATAAAAAAAAGTTATATGAAATAAAATTTCTGTAACTATATGATTGAATGATATATATTTGTTTCAGTTTAGTATTCTTTTTATTTTTGTGAACCTGTGTTTCTAACTTCTTTAATTCGCAAATAATGGCTTCTATCACATTTTTCGGCTTTTCAAAATAAATTTTTCCTAACAAAATCTGTTAATTAATAAGAAAATGCAATGTGATGAAATGGGAAATAAAAGCGACATCAAACAATCTCGACATATAAGAAATGTCAATATGTTTTTAATTGTGAATCTGCATACCTCAAATGTTTTGAGAAGTTTCTTTTTTTTAATATAACTGTGATTATCACTCATGTTTTTCTTTTTTCTTGTTTTAACTGAGGTAGTATTTTCTCAAAGTACCATGAGTGTATATTTGGCCAACAGGTAAGGGAAAACACTATAATGGCCTTTTGTTGCACAGTGTTATAAATTTTTTATTTACAATGTGTACTTTCTGCACACGATCAATATCTCAATAACTGTACAATAAAAAAAGTCTTTTCTTTAAAGATTTATTTAAAACTGTAAAAAATGAAAACTTTTTCAGTAACATTTACACTTTTTAGTATATCATGAGTTATTATTGACTATTAGTGAACTAACTCTTGTTTTATATATGCTTATATATACAAAATCTTAAATAGAAGAGTCTGATAAATGTTCACGAAAAAAAAAATAAATATTAACAAAACAAAAAAAATGTTTACTTTTTTCCCTTATTACGCTTAAAATATGAAAGCTTCCTTTTTTAATACTTACAAGAGAAACATGCGAATACGGGGTTTAATACTTTTCTTTATAATAATATGATCAGAGCATTTGCACTTTCCCTCAATAGTCCATTTTTAAAATTATTATTAAAAAGTTAAAAATAAAATGACGAAACAATTTGAAAAGAAGTTTTCATAGAAACCAACAGAATTCAGTTTTATGATGTAAAAAAAATTTTCTTTATAATAAAATATATATCGTTATAAATCTACAAATACATACCTTGTGTTCGTTACCGCATCTGTCTAATGACACATTTTACTAAAGAAAAATGTGTAAGCTGCAAATGCGGCTAGAGTAAAATAAAGAATTTTTTGAATCATTTCAACATTATTCAGTTTTCTCGTACAAAGTTAAATTTATGAACTTTTTTTTTTATATGGTATATTTTCATATGGTATATTTTTATATGTTCGTTTTTATTATTTTTTTTTTTTCTTACGATAAATGTGTATCATAAAGAAGTGTCATTTCACCTTATATTCATGTTTCTTATGCGTGCTAAAAAAGCATAGACTTTTTTTGTTCTTAAATCAAAACATGCAGAATCAGATGAGAACATGAAACAATTTTATTACTCAAACTGTTTTCGAAATGTGAATATAAAAGAGAAAAAAAATTATAATTATTCATATAATATTGGTAATTGATACACTAGATTTATGTAGAATATTTTTTATTTTGCAAAAGAAAAAATGTAATAAACATTAAAGTAGCAAACTCTATAACCTTTTTGATATATTTAAATGCAACTGTTGTGTTTTTTTTTTTTTCCCCCATAAAAAAAAAAAATTAAAAATAAAAAAAAAAAAATTTAAAACATTGTGAGTTTTTTAATAATTAATGTAAATGTAAGAAAAAAATTGAGTCCGCATTTAACGAATTTATTCCATTTTGTAAATAATTTAAATGCCTAACAATATAATAATAGTGATAACAACAGATGAATGAATATTATCATCAGTGGTAAAACTAATATAATTTTGTATACTGAAAGAAGTTGCTGGGCAGAAAAGAGAATAAAATTACAATCGAAGGATCCATTTTTTTTAAGAAATAAATAGGGATTAAGGATAGTTGATGTTTGTGCATTTTGAGAACTCGAAAATAAAAAGACATTTTGTACACATTTATTTTTTTTGAATTTTTTGTATTTGTGCATTTGCGAAAAGCGATTTTCAATTTACTATTTTGTTGTAAGAGAGTTGGACAAATTAAAAGAAAGGATTGTGCACACACAAGGCAAGGAACTAGGCGTTAAGGAGACCTGAAGGAACCGTTTATTGAAGTTGAATGGTAAACTGCTTTATTTTATAAACCTGCAGAAGCAACCTTTTTGGTATATTATTAGAAGTGGAACTGCAAGAAGGACTCATCATCGCTGAGCAAAAAATAAAATACATGTGTTTTCCCCAAATTATTACATGTGTTCAGATGCAGTGAGAGAAGAGACAAGTCGAATAAATAGAACAAAGTGGACCGCATCTGGCGGGAAATAAAAAACTACGACCAAATGCATTAATAGAACCGAGTTATAAAAAATAATTTTTAGTTTCTATTAAGATTACGTTATACATTTGCTCTCTGTGTTATTTGTAATACGCTGCTTTATTTCGAAACGTGTTTCTGAAATATCTGAGTCCATGTAAACTTTTGTAATTTTTTGTTGTGCCACTTGTCGTGTTATTTTCATTTTCTCTTAAGAAAAATAAAATGGAATTGTGTTTATATAACTCTAAAAATGGATATTTAGAAGCCCTTTTGAGGGGGTTTCGAAGTAGCTTTTTAACACCAGAAGAATACCGGAAATTAACGGAAGTGGATACATTAGAAGATTTGCGCTCCGTTTTAGAGGACACGGATTATGGGATGTTTATGATGGATGAACCTTCTCCAATTGCAGTTACGACTATTTCTCAAAAATGCAAAGAGAAAATGGCAAACGATTTTAATTATATAAGAGCACAAGCAGAAGAGCCTTTAAGAACCTTTTTAGATTATATTGCAAAAGAAAAAATGATAGATAATGTTATAAGTTTAATTCAAGGCACTTTAAATAATAAACCTGTAGAAGAATTGTTGTCTCGCGTCGATCCTTTAGGATATTTTCCACAAATGAATGCAATCATTGCAATGGATGTGCAGAATTCTCATGATGACGTTTTGAAAGTGTTGCTAATTGAGACACCTATTGGTTCTTATTTTGATAAATACTTATCTATGTACTCGAACCACAGAAAAGGAGGGAATATGTCGAATTTATTTAGTGACGTGGATATTGAAATTTTGAGAAATACGTTAAAAAAGGAATGGTTAGAAGATTTTTATGAGTTCATTAAAAAATTAGGAGGAAAAACAGAAGAAGTGATGGGTCATATTTTAAAATGTGTTGCAGATTTTCGTGTACTAGCAGTTACATTAAACACTATTAATTCTTCTTTAAGTGTAGAGTTGCAAAATGACAGAAACAACATGTTTCCATCTTTTGGATATCTATACCCAGAAGGAACAGACCGAATTCGGAAATGCTGGAATGACGAAACAGTTCAGGCAGCTTTAGAACCCTATCCTTTATATTATAATTTGTATGAAGAATGCAAACAATTTTATTTAAAAGATGAAAATGCTGTTAGAGAAAGCAAAATTGTAGATAACAAAGTAAAGTCGTTAGAAGATCTGTTATATGTGAAACTAGTGAAATTGTGTGAAACCGCTTTTGAACAGCATTATCATTTTGGAATTTTTTATGCATGGGTTAAATTAAAGGAACAGGAAATTCGAAACATCGTTTGGATTTCTGATATGATTTTAATGAACCGTAAAGATTGTATAGATAGCATTGTACCAATTTTCGAACCACAAGTTTAATGATGGTACAAAATGTAATGAAGGAAAGGATTTACGTGAAAAGGTTTACATAAAAAGGTTTACATGAAAAGGTTTGCGCTAAAGGGTTTACACAGAATAAGATGTATAATAGAAGTTCATATGTATAACTTGTATATATGTGTATAGAAACTTGGTATGTATTATTGTATGCGATTATTATTTTTTTTTTTTTAATATTTTTTGTTTTTATGAATTTCAGTGGTCTAGTCCTTTTTTTTTTTGTTGTTACGAATGTGGACGGGACTTATTTTTTTTTTTTTTTTTTTTGTTAATTTTTTGTTAATCTCATTTGCCGAATGTGATCGGTTGTATGTATGTGTGTATATATAGATGTATAGTTTTACGTTGTTGTATTTCAATGCTTTGTTTTTTTTTTTTTGTTTACCATTGTTTCACATTTAACGCTTTTTGTTTTCTTTTTTTTTCTTGTAAACATTTTTACAATTTTTTAACTTCTTTATAAGTTGCTAAAATATTTTATTTTGTAACTATTGCTGACATTTGATAAAATCGTTGTGTTGAATTCATATGAATTGGTATGTGGAAAATAAGATATGTTGTTTTATGGTGACAAGGAGCTAAAGAAGAAATAACATCAAATCGAAGGAAACGATAGCTAAATAAATAAATGCTTCTAAAGATGTTCTAATATTTTCTATATAAGTGTTTTGAATTAGGTGAGTTTTTTCACCGAATACAATTTTGTAAAATCGCATTTTGAAAATAAGTCTTTTAATGAAAAATGACTTATGAAAATTACAGAGGGAAAATGTTGTTCAAGCACATTTAAATATAAATACTTCTCTCAGTTCGGCTTTCCGCACAAACGATTAACAAAATGAAAAATATAATGTGTACAATAAAAAACGTTAGAGAATCAACAAAATAATCTAATGAAATATCACATAATGTTATGAACACAAAGAAAAACTTTGTAAAAGCGTTAACGGAATAAAGGAACAGGCAAATACAATTGCAAAGGAACAATGATCTTACCGGCTACCTTTTTATTGTTATCTGAAATATACAGTCTTAATACACAAGTATTTTAAAACAAAAAAAAAGTAAATAGTTTTATTAGGGAAAGCAAAACAAAAGAAAAACGTAAAAAACGTAAAAAACTTAAAAAAAGTAAAAAAAGTAAAAAACATAAAAAGAAATAAATAAAAGTTTGAAAAGTCAGATACGTATTTTTTTAAAACTCGTTGTTTGGACATGTGTCAGATATGTAATCAATGTCTTTTTTCAGCGCCATCACATCCATGTATAATTCATTAAGAGTTTCAAAAAATAACATTTTTTTCGCTACTCCTCCTGAGAGACTTAATATTCTTCTTACTTCAGGAGCCAACTCCGCAGGTACATTCAAAAAGGTTTTGTAAGGTTTTATGTTTTGTATGGATATATCTAAAACATTTTGTTTAATCACGTTTTCATTCATTTGCATATTATATAAATATTTTTTCACATTATGGACATTAAGGGCAGCAAGGTTTAATAATACTTGCTCATTATAAGGCAACTTGTTTATACGTTCCATTGCTTTTTTATTTTCTTCGTAATGTTTATTTACAATTTCGTGTTGTTCATTTTTATTTGTGGAGACACTTTTTCCTTTTGCTGACATATCAGTAGAATTCTTTGAATTCATTACAGCGAATGAAAACATAGGATTTTTTTTTTGTGCTTCTATTTGTTCCTTATATGCTTGGTTTTGTTCCCATTCATCTATTTTTCTGTCTTCGTCTTCATCTTCTTCTTCCTCTGATTTTTCTTCTGTTGTTGTTTCTTGTTGCTCATTTTTCTTCTCTATTTGTTGTTGTAACATTTTTAAAACATCATCTAATTCGATGTTTTTTGGCCGTAGTTGTGCTTGCAACGCTTTTCGTTGCTCTGGTGTCATCTCACTTAAGATTTTGAATAACGTGTCTACATCATATCCCGTTTGACGAATGAATGCAGCTAACTGGGAGTCTTCATCTTCTTCTTTTTCGTTTTCCTGTTGCTCTTTAGTACTACTATTATTATCATCACCATGAACAGCAGTAGAAGTAGTACTTTTTTTTTGATTATTATCTGAAAAACTAATTCTTTGTAACGGATTGGCTTTTGACATTTGGAGGTCCGACATTCGGTAATTTATAGCATGTGTAACATACTTCTCAACTTCTAAATTGAAGTATGGTTTATATTTTTTCAGAATTTTACCCATTTCTGTTAACTTGGTTAAAGGCTGATTCATAAAATGTTTTGTGTTGTCAAAATAGAGATGATTGAAATGTAACAATTCTGTGAAAACATCTCTTTGATTTTTATTTAACATAGGCAATATTTTATTCACTTCTCTGTCTTTTTTTTCCATATCTTGAACTATATATTTTACAAGATCTGCCTTGTCTTTAACAATCCTTTGTATTTCCGTTTTTAATTCACCAATTTTCAATTTGACAAATTGTTCTAGATCATAAAATTTCATTCTTTTTTCCTTTTTATTCTTTATAATAATTTTATGACTGATTGGTTTTCCACTTCTTCCATTAATAAATTCGGTAGTTAATTCATTTTTTGTTAGTTTGTGGGCAGTGAATCCAATAAATGATTTACTGTGCCATTTAGAGAAATAACTAATACGACATCCTTTGGGAGCCAAATTTATGTGAATTTTTTTTAAAACATAACAGGAGACCGGATATAACGATCCTGCTATTGTTCCCCAATACCCTCTACCTAAAAATGAGTTATCAAAAATTACTCTTGAAGAAGCTCCATTTATAAAGAAGTGAACGTTTCCATAAACAAGATGTTCCATTAAATGATCGTGTGCGCTAAAATAGGCATCCACCTTATAATAAGTTAAAAATTTCATTAATGTCTCGTAAAAAGACATGGATTCACCAGAAAACATATTCGATCTTCTTCCACTAGACAAAAATGGATGATGTCCTACTACGAATATCCAATCACTTTTTTTGGCACTATCTAATAAAGTATTATTTAACCAATTAAAAAAAGCAGCATAATTTCGATAGTTTCGCATGAATGGGAACCCAACCATCATAGCCCAAGTGTCAATAAAGATAAATGTTGCAATAAATTTTTCTTTTACTACCTTTTCTTTATTATTTTTCATGGTTGTTTGTGTAAATTCATAATCCACTGCATAATAATTATTGGGCATGAAATATCCTGGTATTTGTTTTGAATAATGTTCTTGAATTTGTTCACTAGGAAATCGGAGGTAATCTCTGTCTCCCAAAATGGAATAAAATGGAATAAAATCTATTTCTTCAGCATAATCATAATCAATCATATCTTCTTCTTTACCTAATCCATGTATCGTTTTTCTCTGTTCCTCATAAAATTTTTTTATTTTTCTTCTAATTCTTTTTGTTTCTCTTCTTTTTTTTTTTCTCTTCTTCTTTTTTTTTCTTTTCTTCATTATTTTTGTCTTCCTGATTATTTTTCTCTTCTTTATCATTCTCTTCTTTTTCTTTCTCTTTAGGTTTGTGTACCATTTCCTCTGCAGATGGTAGGCGTCCATAATAGAGTAATTGCTTAGTGTAAAAATTCGTTAACCTTTTTTCATTAATATATTTTTTTCTATATAAGTTCTCATCATATTTTTTATCAACTTTGGGAAAAACAAAATAATCCGTCATTAATTTACGCCAATAAAAATAGGATTTATGTTTATCTGTTTTTTTTTCTGATACATTATCCCCTAAATTTATAACAAAATCAGCACGATTCGCCAAATTCCATTCTTGCATAGTTGCAGAAGTACTCATTAATTCATTATATCCTATTGCGGATAATAAACCACTAACTTCATCTTTTCGCCTTTCTAAACCAGAACCTATATTTCCTATACTCATAAAATTCAAACTATTTCCTTCATCCTCTGTTTTTTCAATGTCAACTTTAAATCTTGTGTTTTGGGACCAAATTGAATTTAATTTGCAATATGTTGTTAAGCAATTATATGCTACAAAACCCTCATCTTTACCAACCGGAATACTGTAATAAGTTATTTTCTCTTCTTTTTTCTTTTGGGCGTTTTCTTCTTCTTCTTCTTCTGCTATTTGTTCTTTTCCTTCTTTCTTTGTTACTTTTTTATTTTCTTCTTCTTCTTCTTCTTCTTTTACTATTTCCTTCCCTTGTTCTTCTACTACCAACTCTTTTCCTTCCTCCTTTGCAACTTTTTCTTTTTCTGCTTGCAATAATTCTAACAGAAACTTGTTTTCGTCGAAGAGAGGTATAGTATGTTCCGTTTCAGTGAGTTTGTAAAATTCTCGTATCATTTTTATCTGCAAATATAATTCATCCAAAATATCATAAGCCAAAAATATACCTACAATATTTGTATATCTGATTAAATGTTCTAACGTAGTGATACCTACCATAGTTAATGCTTCATATAATCTTTTTAATTTTTCATTATGCTTATGTGATGTTATTTCGTTTATTAAATGTATTACATTTAATGAACTTCCATTTAAAAATATATCATTTTTTATTTTATAAAGAAAATTCGTTTCCTCTTCTTTTTTACTTATTTCTTTGTCTGTGTCTATGTTCTGAGTGTTTATATACTTTCCGTATGCTTCTTCATCTTTTTCTTCTTCTTCTTCTTCTTCTTCTTTTTTCTTTTCTACTTTTTCATCATCTGAAACAATATGAGTATTTGTTTTTTTATCGTTTCCATATCTTTTTTTAATGATTCCATAATTTAGCGTTATATTATTATCTGTTTTAAAAGGAGTTGGATGTTGATATATTTCCTTGTTCTTATAATCAGTTTTTTCATTTTTCGAAGAATAGTCTTTATCTGATTTCTCTAGCATTATTTTTTGTGGCCAGTAGCTTTTCTTATCGTTACGGATAGAGTAAAACGTGTATCCATCTGTTCTCCAATTTTTTAAAAATTCGTTAAATATTTTTTTTTCTTTTTTAAAACCATTACTTTTTCTTTATTAAAAGCAGATTCTTTATTTACAACACTTTTTAAATAAGCAATATAAAAAATTCTCTCATTTGTCAATTCCTTAAAATATTCTACATCAGCTGTGTTTACCACTATATTCCTATCAAGAAAACTATTTATAAAATGATCCATAAAATTTAAATCATCCTTATAATACACAAAAACCAATGTCAAAATATCTATCATTCTTAGATGTAAAACAATTTTATCTTTACTATTATATTCTACACCTAAAAATACTAAAAATTCTTTGAATACATGCTTATATTTATTTTTTTCTTTTATAATAGTAAAATTTACATAATCCATATAATTGTAATTTGTTTTATCAAATTCGAGATGCTCATCCTGTCGTAATTTTCCTTCTTCCTCTGAAAGATTTTTAAGTTGTGAATGTGTATCTTTTTTTTAATTTTTTCTGATTGTCCTTTTAAGTCTTCATCTTCTTCTTCTTCATCTTCATCTTCTTCTCCTTCTCCTTCTTCCTCTTCCCCTTCTTCTTCTTCCTCCTCATCTTCTACTTTTTCCTTAAATTCTTCTTGCTTTACTTGTTTTTCTTCCACCTTTTCTTCCACCTTTTCTTCCACCTTTTCTTCCACCTTTTCTTCTACTATTTCTTTCACTTTTTCTTTTTCCTCATCTTCAGTTACCTGTGCTTCAGAAACATCTTCCTTACTTGTCTCATCTTTTCCCTTTTTCTTCAACTTCTTACGAACCTTTTTTTTAACTGTTTTTCCTTTCTTCTTTTTTTTTGAACTCTTTTTCTTAACCGCTTGTTCTTCTTGTGCTTGTGTTTCGATCATCACTTCATTCTCTTCCTTTTTCTCTTCTTCCTTTTTCTCCTCTTCCTTTTTCTCCTCTTCCCTTTTCTCCTCTTCTCTTTTCTCCTCTTTCACTTCCTTCTCTTCTTTCACTTCCTTCTCTTCTTTCACTTCCACTTCTTCCTTTTTCTTTTTTTTTTGACTTTTTTTTTTGATTTCTTTTTTTATTCC